>CAJVSB020000297.1:0-61899 GCA_911865555.2 Thlaspi arvense
TGGAATTCTAGGTAGCTAGGTCACTTTCTCGTATAAGAGATGAAGCCATGCAATAAATAAAGAAGGAAGCTGTGCAATAAATAAAGGAGGACTATATGATTATAAGTTTAAAGCTTATTTGTGTTAATAGTTTTCAGTGTTCTTATGCCAACTCTGTAATAGCTGATGTAAGTGAACATTATTGCATTACTCCTAACTACTAGTAGTTTGTGTAGTGTAACTTTGGGGGATAGAAATACTTCCCCTAAGATTAAGATCTCTTTTTGTAGCATAGCCACTAAGAAAGGCTTTTTTTGGTTGGGATTGAAGAAGTGCAATATGATTTTATTTACCTACTTTATTCTTGTTTAATTATATGTAATCTACTGCCATTATACAATTATACCATTCATTTAGAGCTTTTCTGGTTTGAGTTTTAAGAAGGGAATTTGGGATGTGAAGGGATTAAATGGGCTTGGAAAGAGGGAATTAAATGGGTTTTGGCGTTCAGGAGGGAAGGTTAGAAAGGCATTTAACAAAATATTTCGAAGGTGGGTTTCACGAAATCCTAAAAATGGGTTTAGCCTAGGTTAAAAAACCACTCCATAATCTGGGTTCACATAACCCTTGTCTGATTATAACTCTTGCTATTCATGAATATGGGTTTCCCTAAACCCATAATTAAACAAGGGTTATCAAACATGCTCTGATTACCTAAATATGTACTTTTGTGAATCTTATTAGATTTAAAATCACACGTATCTATATGTTAAGACATTTGTCCTTGTACTATGAGATGTGTCTAAAATGAAAAAATTAGACACTACATTTTGTATGTTTGTTATGTGTCTTGGTGTATTGGTAAAGCATTTGACACAAAATGTTAGATGTGGTAACATCACCCCAAATGAGTTATATTTGCTCCCTAGGGGCCATTAGTTAATAAGTTTCTTTAGAAACTTTCTAAAAAATTATTCAAAAACGTAATGGGGGAGACTTGATCTTTCACAAATGATAGAAAATGACATGCCATGACAAACAAGCTCATATCTTGAATGACCAATCCATTGCTTTAAATTTTCCCCCTAGCTAGTGAAGTAGTTATACATAACCACCATTTGAAAGCAACCAAAGATGTGAAGACATCACGATCTTTGTATATATGCAGATATTAACATGGAAGCAAATTCTCCTTCCACAAAATATCCATTAATGTAGAAGAAACTTACTACCTAAATAACTGCAAAAGGCTCATATCACTTTTATTTTACTTTTAAATTTTATAGCCCTAATATTTGTTTATTTTTGTGTCTAATGGAACCAGCTCCTCAAGTTGGCTATTATGTTAGCCTGCAGGCAACAGTGAGCTTTTTGAAGATAGCATATAGTATATATATATGCAAATGTGTTTACATTATGTGATCTAATCACCTAGATGCAATTGAACCACATAGGTCAATCAATAGTGTAATTATCCAAAATCAGAACTCTGGCCAGGTTGTTTAAGCTTGGAGTGGAATATTATTATCACGTTTGTTTTGAAACTACATGCAACTTCCGAAACATTTTTTTTTTTTTCTGAATGAAAAACAAAACTGTCTCTTGTGATCTTTATTTGTTGGTTGATGCTACTTGAGTCTCCACGAAACTCATTATCTGATTAACTTTTTTATTTTCAACCCTATGCTATACATATATCTAAAGAATGGCATCATAAGATTGCTATCTAACTGCCACCCTTGTCGAGAATTGTATATTTTTTGTATACGTAAAACTGCTCGGGCTCTCTGTTAGAATTTACATAATTATTTAATAGGTTATAAAAATTTGGAAAATACCATATTTTAGGGGAGGTTTTGCCGAAATTTAAAAAAAATTGGAAAAAAATATTAAAAGCATCGTCATTAAACCCCTTTCACATTATAAATACATTTCCAAATGTGTTATAAATTTAACAAACATAGAGAAATGTTTTGTGGTATTATGTTGACTTAGCTTTTTTATTTTTTTGTAGGACAATTTCTCTTACTATATAGGTAAATTGTAAGAAAAGCCCTCTTACTATCAATTAATGTTATACATATCAGCATTTGAATGTATACACCAAAGTATAATTTTGATAGATAAGCCTTCTTTCTCATGGAAAGTTTTTTTTAATCTATATCTTTGAGATCTATTATATCTATAACAAGGGTGTTCTCTATATTTTCTTTCAATAACACTAATTTACATGCAAAAAATTAATATATCTTTCTTTCCTTTGCAGGCTTTGGATTATTTCAACTTTTGCTTTTGCATACCGCAATGTGGCATTTTGAAATTTGAAGGGATTTTTGTAGGGGTTGATGCATGTTTTTGGAAATGCTCCTACAGTTGTATTTATTACCATGCTACAATATTTGTCTTAAGGGACTGTAAATTATCTTTTAAATTAGGACATTGATTTAATTGCTGGGAATTACATTTTGTATTACAATTTCTACTATGGCATGTAATTTGGTACTTGGAATAGGTATTCAAATAGAATAAGTATTAAAGGTTATTATCATATACACAAGTGTTACGAAAATGTTTATGAATTATTAACAGTTATTGAAATAAAACAACTATTAAAAAAAAATTTAACTATTGAATTTACTGTTTCAAGGTTATCTATGTAGTGTAAAATTGTAACCAAACAGTCTCATCACATTAATGTTTGGCAAAATACATATTTTATGTAACCAGTTTATTGAAACGAAATTCACATGAACTTGTAATGTTTAAATTTGTTACTAATTAAGATCTCATATTAAAGAATATATAACAAAAAAAATGAATGTTACAAAAAACATATTGCGATGGGCTTTTCAGTACAAAAGCTTATGGTAACAAAGTTATCAAGTATTTGTTACAAAAAAATTACTTTTAATAACGATGAAAGTTGTCACTAATTGTTCAACTTTGTTACTAAATTATTTGTAAACAAACACAAATATTTTGCTGTAATAAGATATTGCGACGGGCCTTTCAGCTCAAAAAGTTCTTGTAACAAAATGTCGAATTTGGTATTACAAAATGATCCACATTTGTAACAAAAAAATTAGTTACCAATTTTTTTTATATTGTAATCAACTCAGATTTATTACTAAACTATTTGTAATGAAGTTGATGCGAGCTAGAGCCACTAGTAAGTGTACTAGTTGTGTAAGTAATACAGTGATAAGTGAGTATCGTTCCGTCGAGGATTTTTTTTTTCAAAACAAAATTCCAAATTCAATCCAACTATGCAAATCTTAGTTGGAATTTTAGATTTTTATGAAATTCTTCAAAAAATTTACTCAACTAAAACTAATTGATTAACTAAATTAACTAAGGAAAACTAGAGAATGTCACTTTAATTAAGAGAAGATCCAAATATGGAGAGTTGTTAGGAGCTTTCACCTACAATACCTAGTCTTGCTCTTTATCATAAATCTAATTTATAAGGATTTTTTTTCTAGAATTTTTATGTTGACGAGATTCCAAGAAAACATAAAAGTCTATATTTCAAGGACAACTAACTATTTTAAATTCAACTAAATTAAAAACAACTTTCTCAGGTCAGTTTTTATTTAATTAAAATCAAAATGCACTATGTTCTGTGAAATCTCTTTCAGTTAAGCGTTCTCTCGAGTCTACTTAACACACCACACAACTCAAACAATGTTCTTTCGAATCAATTGAAGCTATGTTATATGAAACTTAACATCGTAATTAACAACCACGTTTGAAAAAATTAACTCTACTGGCAATTAACGTACTGTCTCAATTACTCCTTTTGGATATTCACTGACGTGAGTGCATTAAGTTGTAAATAGAATTTCATTAAGATCATGTTATATATAAACTCAGAAAACTTTAAAACAACTACAAATTTAAGTAAAATTTCTACTATACATAAAACCTAAAATTAGCTTAGACCTCTTTTCAGATTTCATGCATAACAACATTAAAATTAAGCAAAATTTGTACAAAACCAGATTTCAGCAATGCATAGATTCAAGAATCAGAGTAAAATCTAAGCAGTTCGATTACATCACCCCTAGCTAAATGAAATTAGCTCATTGTGCTATTCAACAACTCACACATGAATTCAAACTTGTAGAGAACACAACCACGATTCTAAACAAATAGAAAGTAGTAAAAAAATGAAGAACAACAATAAAAGGAAACTTAGTTTGTGAAGAATTTTGAGGATGCCGATTGATACTTCTCAATTCTCTCCCTCTCTTCTTCACGTCTCTCCCCTTCTTTGCTGTCAATCCTTCCTCCCTATTTTTGGCTTGCTTCATCCTCTCTTTGTCGTCCTCCTCCCTTAACGTAACCCTACTCTCCAACATGAAAGTTGTAGAGCTTTCTCAGAAATTTCCAAAACATTTTAAATCATTTTGATCTGAGTTTCCTACCTCTAGTTATGATTTTGTTTTCTACAACTGGATAGGACTTGGAGTAAAACTTCTACAGAACTGAAATTTAAGTATGGGATGAGGCTTTTGTCTACAACTGGTCTGTGGGGCTTACGAAGTAGTCTTTGGCAACCTTGGTCTACTAGTGCTTTCAAGAACTAATCAAAATCTACTACAGCTTCGAGGCTTCCTGAAATTTGTTGGTGCTAATGGCTTGATAGCTTTTGAACTTCTATTTTGTGGTGTGCTACTATTGCACCTGAGCTCTACAAATCCTGCTTTCCTTCATCTGGTATTTGGGTTGTTTTCATTCTAAATTAAGTTGAGGTCCAAACATGATGATTGTAGCCTTTCTTCTTATCTTTGCAATGCCTCAAGAATTACCTCAATCTGATATTTGTAGCCCAAATTATGATATTTTCTCCAAAATAACAGCAAGCCGTAAAACTGCTGTGCTATTACTACAGTACTGTTGATTTTATTAATCAACTTTTGAGACTTCTATGGTCTAAATTTGATCAACTCTTGAACATGAAAATTGTATAACTCCTTCCCAGCTTTTTAAAAACATCTTGTATCATCCCAATCTAAATTTTGTAGCTCGAGTTATGAGTTTTCTTCTCCAAGCTGCATGGCAAAAAAACTGTTGCTGCTCTTGCAGAATTTCAGCTTCTTTTTCTTCAACTTCAAGTCATTTCTAGGTAGAATTGGATTGAGGTCCAAAAACAAAGGTTGTATCTCTCTCTCTTAGCTTTCACATGCTTCTATAATTAGATCAATCCAAAATTTGTAACCCAAGATATGACATTTTCTCCAAAATAGCAGCAAGCAATAAAACTATTGCTGCTGTTGCAAAAACTGCATTCTTTTAGCTCATTTTCGAGAGTTTTCTGGGCTGAAAATTGTAATCATGTAGAATAGTGTGAACTTAAACAATTATAATTTAGACCTTTTATATTTATTTTGAATAATAGGTTGATGGTATGTTATTTTTATTATATACATACATATATATTACATAATTATGATGTCACAGTTCAATTACAATTCGATTACGGTTCAATTAATGGTTAACTGGTGAACCGTGAACTGGTGAATTTTTCGGTTCAATGAACGGTCCGCTTTTTTAAACCTTGTCCTAAAGATTATTCTCTCTTATTGAACATCTATCAAAGATCTACCAGTTGCCAAAAATGGTCTCCCTAAGATAATGGTGGTATCCTCATCTCCAAGCATATCTAAAACAATGAAATTAGCAGGGGGAGTAAATTTATCAACTTTTACTAAGAGATCCTCTACTATGCCCCCTAGGTCTTTTAACTGAATTGTCTGCAAACTGAAACATCACTTCACCCACACCCAATTTAGGAAAAATAGAGTAAGAAATCAAATTAATACTTGCACCTAGGTCACATAAAGCGCTAGTACAATGAAAAAATCCTATGGTGCAAAGTATAGTGAAACACCTGGATCTTTAAGTTTTGGTAGAATTTTACTTTGCAAGATCACACTACATTGTTGGGTAAGTCTCACCATTAGGGGTGAGCATAAACCCGCTCAACCCGCCTAACTTGCCTGACCCGCCACTTAGGGGTGAAGCATGTTCGGTTTGGAACAAAAATAAAGCATGTTCGGTTTTAATTTTTTGCCACCAGCCCACGTCGGGTCGGGTTAATTTTTTTAAGTCAACCTGCCCAAACCCACCCGCACTCACCCCTACTCACCATGCCTATCTCCTCTATCTTTCTTTTGTTGGAGAGAATGTCCTTCAAGAACTTGGCATAAGTGGACATTTGGGATTTCACTTCTTAAAAGGACATGTTGACACTTAGTTGTTTCAAAATCTCCAAGAATTTTGAAAATTGCTTGTCAAATTGCTCTCTTGCCTTGTACTTTTGAGGATATGGAAGGTTCAAATATTTCTCAAAAATTTCAGACTCATTCTTTTTCCCTTTGGATCCTCTCATTCCTCTATTTCAGGAGTTCTTGCTTGAGAAACTTGCTGTATATTTTCATATTCTATATCTTGAGGTGCCTTTTCGGCTTTTTCATATTCTCTATTCGATTTTCAGCTATGCCCATAGTAATCTTTCCATCTCAACTTCAAGCTTCCTTTTCATCTTCTCGTTGTTTTTGGAGAGGTTGTTGCTGAAATTTTTCAGAACCTGCAGCAATTGCAACATTTTCAGCTTTCTCACTCTCATCAATTGGCCTCTCCTTGATGACCTTTGGCCCTTCTAGCTTCTTGCCAATTCTAAGAGTGACAACACCTGCTTGATTCATCTCCATACCTGTTAAAAATTCTAAAATATCCTTAGTTTCTGTATTTTGATTCTCTGTTGCATCAGCTTCTAGAACTGCAAAATTTTCAGATCTTTTTCTCTTTGAATTTTGCTCCAAATCTTTGAGTGTTAGGCTTAGTTGTAGATTCTCAACAGGGAGGTGACTTGATTGCTGAATTTCTAGACTTGCAGCTTTAGAAACTTGATGAAAATGCTGATTTTTGTGAAAACTTTTCTGTTGGGCAAGTTGCCGAATAGGTTGCATTTCTTGCATATTAAGAATCTAAAATTGGCCAGAATTCCCAAAATTTGCAAATTTAGAGATTTCACCAATTTCCAGTTCTTTGCTTACTAAAACATCAGATTCCATTCCCTTGTTGAAAATTTGAATCTACTCCTCTCATTGCCTTTCATCTCTCAAGGTTATGTCCTTAGCTTGCTCCCTTGGATTCTTCTCAGTGTTGCTAGGCAAAGAACCTTGAGCTCTATCCGCCACAATAATAGCAAGCTGACCAATTTGAGCTTCCAAATTGTTGATACTTGCCTCTTGATTGTTGAATTTCTACTCAGCAGTAGAAATGAATTTAGACAACATGCCTTCTAAGCTGGCCTTTGGTGGTACTTGTGCTCTTTGTTGTTGCCTTGGCTGAAAACCTGGTAATTGTTGGAGACCACTAGGTTGTGGCACCCTTACTCTTTGGTTCCAAGAGAAATTTGGGTGATTTCTCCACCCAGATTGTATGGGTTGCTGAAGGGATTAATTCTATTGAACTCTTGAGGGTTGCTCTTATTAAAGGCATTGGATACAAAGTTCACATTCTCTTGAGATGACATGCTCCCACTATTACCGACTTGACACTCATGGTTAGGATGACCTCCTTCACAAAACTTATAAGGATGAGTCATTTGCACTTTCATTACTGCTTGAGATGATTGGATTGCAAGATTGTCTATCTTTCTATTTAAAACTTCTAACTATGCTGCAAGTGAAGTGACTTGATCTACATTGTAGATTCCTACTCCTTTCTTTAGAGACATACTACCATTGGGCCATTGGAAAGAATTTTCAGCCATCTCTTCAAATAAATTGTAGGCTTCTTCAGGGGATTTGTTCATGACCGAACCTCCAGTTGATGCATCTATCATACCTCTTTGTAGAATGATTTACCCCATTGTAGGAAGTTTGGATTTGAAGCCAAATTGGTAGCTCATGGTTTGGCACTCTCCTAAGCATCTCCTTGCATCCAATGGAAATTAAAAGCACTCAAACTTTATTCCACACTTTGAATGGTTTACATAAGGTCCTATTTATAAGAAAATACTCCTAGTTCTAATAGGAAAACTAATCCTAGTAAATCTCTAAAGATAATTATATAATAAAATAAATCCTAATCTTAGGATAATTACAATAATTATCTTAACACCCTCCCTTAAACTGATAATTACGAAAATCAGTTTAGAAAGATGTCCTTGGCTGAAATCATCCCGAACCTTGATCGAAGCTTCACGAACACATCTTGTTTGAGAGGTTTAGTCATAATGTCTGCAACTTGTTCACCACTTGGACAAAACACAAGTTTGATCACTCCACTATTGCACTAGTCCCACAGAAAGTGATAACGAACATCAATGTGTTTGCTTCTCTCATGTAATACTAGATTCTTGAAAATCTTGATTGCTGAAGTATTATCACAAAAGATTGTAGTTGGTCCCACTTGCTTGCTTTGAAGTGTTTCCAACAACTTTCTCAACTAGATAGCTTGACAGGAACATGTTGTTGCAACAACGTACTCTACTTCTGTAGAAGATAAAGTAACTATTTGTTGTTTCTTTGATGACCAAGAGATTGCTCCAGAACTCATCATGAATACAAAACCTAATGTACTCTTTTTGTCCTCAATGTCTCCAGCGTAATCACTATCTGTAAAGCCATGAAGCACATCTTCATTATCTCCTTTGTAATAAAGGATTCCAAAGTCAACTGTACCTTTCAAATATCACAGAATCCTTTTGACAGCTAAGAGATGATTTTTAGTTGGACTTTCCATGTACCGACTTATTAAACTGACACTATACATGATGTCAGGTTTTGTTGCAGTTAAGTACATTAAACATCCAACCATCTATTTGTAGAGTGTGGGATTCACCTTCTTCCCTTCATAATCTCTTTTGAGCTTGAGACTATATCCAGCGGGTGTGTGCTAACAGGATTGTAATTCTTCATCCAGAATTTATCCAAATCTCAAGAACATATTTTCTTTGTGAAACAAAGATTCCAAGTGATGACTGAGAAACCTCAATGCCAAGAAAGTAATGCATCAAATCTAGGTCTGACATTTCAAATTTTGCCATCATATTCTTTTTGAATTTAGCAAGTATACCTTTGTCATTCCCAGTGTAGATGAGGTCATCCACGTACAAACATACCATAAGCATACTTCCATTGGCATGAGTTTTTGTGAAGAGAATATGTTCATAAGGGCACTTTTTAGAAATCTTCTCGGGTAAAATAAGCTTCAATACGACTATACCAAGCTTGTGGGGCTTGTTTTAAGCCATATAGAGTTTTTTTGAGTTTGTAAACTTTATGCTCATTGTCATGCTTGGCATATCCAAGAGGTTAATCAACATATACCTCTTCTTGAAGGTCTCCATGCAGGAAGGCTGATTTTACATCCAACTGATAGATCGGCCATGACTTCTAGGCAGCCATGTATAGCACCAGTCGAATAGTGTCAAGGCGAGCAACTGGGGCAAACACCTCCTTATAGTCAACTCCATATTCCTGCTTGTACCCTTTTACTACAAGTCGGGCCTTGTGCTTGTTGATGTTGCCATCCTTATTTAATTTGATTTTGTAAACCCATTTGACTCCGATGGCTTTTTGTCCTATTGGAAGGTCCACCTAGTCCCAAGTGTTGTTCTTTTCAATGGCCCTGATCTCTTCATCCGTTGCTTTTTGCCATTTTGGATCCTTAGTAGCTTCTTCAAATTTGATAGGATCACAATCTACAAATAAGACAAAGTGAGCAATATCGTCATCAATAACCCCTCACCTGTTACATAGTCTTGCATCTAGTTAGGTTTTTTTCTAGGACGTTGTTGAGGCTTTATTGTAGAATCAATCTAAATGGTGTGTTTGCCAGAGGTTTGAATTACTGAGGTGATGATGAGTCTATGTCTTTATCATCAAAACTGACCTGTATAGGCTGCTGCTTAGAAGTATCATCACTCCAATTCCAAGTGCTTCCTTCATCAAAGACAACATCCTTGCTGATTACAATCTTTTTAGTGACTGGATTGTAAAGCTTGTAAGCCTTGAAAACTTCATTTATCCCCAGGAAGACACATTTTTTGCTTTTATCATCCAATTTTTTTCCTTTTCTGATCAGGGACATGTGCAAATGTGATGCATCCAAAGATTCTGAAGTGGTCAATAGATGGCTTTCTCCCACTCCATGCTTGTTCTAGTGTCATGTTGAAGACAGAAAAAGTAGGGCTCCTATTCAACACATGAACACTCCAATTGATTGCTTCAGGCCAGAAGGTTTTCGAGATCCTTCCTTTGGTGATCAAGCTACAAACCATGTTGAGAATGGTTCTATTCTTCCTTTCAGAGACTCCATTCTGTTGAGGAGAATATGCTGCGGTAAGTTTTTTTCAGATGCCTTGGTTGATGCATAAGGCATCGAACTCCCTGGAACAATATTCTCCACCACTGTCGGTCCTTAGAGTTTTGATGGATCTCCTTGTCTCATTCTCCACCTGTGCCTTGAAACTTTTGAATATCCCAAAGCTTCTGACTTTTCCTGCAAAAAATAAACCCAATTTTTCCTAGAATAATCATCAATGAAAGTAATGAAATAACGGTTACCACCATTGGAAGTCGGAGTGATAGGGCCACAGATGTCAGAATGGATCAACTTAAGTACTTTCTTTGCTCTCCATGACTTTCCTTAAGGGAACTGAGAGCGAGGTTGTTTGCCAACAACACAATTTCACAAACTTGTGAATGAGTTATTATTTGAGGAAGACCTTTAACCATATTCTTTTGTTGGAGAGTCCTCAATCCTCCAAAGTTCAGGTGCCCATATTGGTAATGCCAAAGCCAAGATGGATTCTTGATTTCGATCAAGAAACAAAAAGTAGCATACTGAAGTTTTAAGGGGAATAACTTGTTTGTACTCATCTAGATGGCTACAATGGCTCTTCTTTTAGGATCATATATCTCACATGATCCTTTCTGAATGGTTATTACATAACCCTTTTCTTACAGTTGTCCAATGCTCAACAAGTTACTTTTCAGATTTGGAACATAAAAGACGTTAGAGATGGTTTTTACAAAGCCATGCTTGGTGCGGATGTTGATATCACCTTTTCCAAGTACCTCAACTGCAGAGCTATTACCAAAGCGAACAGTTGATTGCAAATTTTTGTTTAGGTTTGAGAAAAGTGACTTACTTCTGCACATGTGGTTGCTACATCCTGTGTCCACATACCATACATCTTATTCGGATGGATTTATGACATGGGTGGCCATCAGAATGGTCTCAACATCATGTTGCTGTTCTTGTTGTTCTGCAAAGTTTATTTTCTCCCCTCTTTCTTTGTTGTTAGGCATTTTGGTGTAGCAATCATAACTGTAGTAGCCGAATTTGTGACACCTATAATATTCGACCTTGGATTTGTTATGTTGTCCTCTACCTCTGCCTTGGTTGTTGTTTGCTTTTGGATGCTGTTCTTATTGTTTGTCTCCATCTCTAGAACCCTGTCATTCTCTTCCTCGGCCTCTTCTTCTAGTGTTTGAAGATCGAGTAGAAGTATAGGCTTTAAAGGCTTGTTCCTCCTTAGTTGAACTTCGGTTCAACTTTTTCTCGTGTACCAAGAGAGAGCTTTGGAGTTCATCAACTGAAAGTACATCAAGATCTTTAATTCCTCAATGGAACAAACAACAAAATCATACCTTGTTGTTAGGGAGTGCAAGATCTTTTCAACAATGGTGACATCATCCATCTTTTCTCCTTGAAACTGTATCTTATTGACAATCTCCATGGTTCGTGAAAAATAGCTCGTGATAGACTCACCATCTTTCATCTCGAGAATCTCAAAGTCTCATCTCAAGGCTTGAAGCTGTGCACGCTTCACTCTTGATGAGCCTTGATATTTCTTTTTCATGGAGTCCCATATGTCTTTTAAAGTCTCTTTGTTGAGAATAGTCTGGTTCAGATTTGCCGGTTTAATTCTGGCCGATTCGATTCAACTAGTTCAATCGGTCTAATTCAGATGGACCGGTGCAAATAGTCGATTCAGTTTAGCAGATTCAAGTGATTTGGTTCAGTTGGTTCGGTTCGGGTCAACCGGTTCAATCAGACCGGTTTAAGTCAACCCAGTTCACTTGGGCAAGTTCAGGTCAGACCAGTTCACGCGGGCCAGTTCAGGCAAAGTCTTTCAGGTTGGCTCTGGTCTGCAGGTCGAAGCTCCTGAATCGGATCTGTTCCGTCAAACTGGTCTGTAGCAGGTCTGGACCGTCTCGGATTTGATCAGAATCCAAATCACAGCGTCCAGATCTCCCTTTTCTTTAGGTTTTCCTTTTTAGTTTAGATCTACAGATGTGATGAGGACCCAGTTCATGGCTTGAACAATCGGAAATGGTGTTAGGAGTCTAGATCGAATTCACAGGAAGATCTGGATTGTTCGATTTCTACAGATTCCCTTCAATCAGATCTGTTACAGTTAGTTGGATTTTGTTGGATTTTGCGAAGAGGTCCGGTTTCTGCATAACTAGATTGTCTCAGATTTCGGACAGACAACAGCTATTAAATCTGTACTCAGTGTCACGGATCCAGTTCTAGTTGCAACAATGGCTGCAAGGATCTGTTCTGGTGAAGATTCGGTTGTCCTGCTTCAGATCTGTTGTGTTTCAGATCTGGATTAGCTTCGTCGATTCCGGATCGGGTGCATCGGACTGAATCATTCAAATCAGATCTTCTTCGGATCGATCGGCTTTTGTAATAGTCAGTCGGATCTGTTTGGATCGGTCAGCTTCTGCAATAGTCGATCAGATTTGCTTCAGATCGGTTGGCTTCTGCAACAGTTAGTCAGATCTGCTTTGGATCGGTCGGCTACTTCTACAGTCTGTTGGATCACTTGATTCTTTACAACTATAGTCGCAGGCGACAAGCTGGTGTTCGGATTTGGTCTGCTTCGGATCTGGATCAACAATGGCGGCTAGGGTTTCTCAAGGTAAGGGATGACCAAATTGCAGTTTGGTTCCTCGAATAATCTGCTTCGGCAAATTGGTCCTTCAACTCTCCGGATTTTCACTCTAGTCCCTGAACTTATTCAAGTTCAGGTCCCTGTATTTTCAATCTCTTCATGTAAGTCCTTCCAGTAGAAGGATCTTAGATTTGAACCCTCAAACTCTCAATTTGTTCACTTAGATCCTTTCTATAAAAGGATTCTAAGGAGTGGCTCTGATACCACTGATGGAAATTAAAAGCACTCAAACTTTATTCCACACTTTGAATGGTTTACATGGGGTCCTATTTATAAGAAAGCTAATCCTAGTTCTAATAGAAAAATTAATCTCAGTAAATCTCTAATAAATCTCTAAAGATAATTACATAACAAAATAAATCCTAGTCTTAGGATAATTACAATAATTATCTTAACACTCCCAAGCCTCGTATGATGATTCTATATCACTTTGTTAGAAAGTCAAAATCTCATTTCTTAGCTTGGATGTCTGAGAAGGAGGAAAATACTTGGCTAAAAACTTCTCCACCATCATTTGCCAAGTGGTAATGGAGCCTAGAGGTAAAGATGTGAGCCAACCCTTAGCCTTGTCTTGAAGTGAGAATGGGAACAATCTTAATCTCACCGCATCTTCAAACACACCATTGTATCAGAATGTGTCATATATCTCAAGAAAAGTTCTCAAATGCACATTTGGATCTTCATGAGGTAATCCACCAAATTGGTTAGCTTGAATCATGGCGATTATAGTTGGCTTTATTTCAAAATGTTTGCATTCACTCCTGGTCTCCTAATGTTAGACTCAACTCTAGTGAAGGTGGGAGTTACATACTCTCTTAAGGTCTTGTACACCTCTAGTTGAATCTCCTGATTTTCCATGTCTAGCTAATTTTGTTCTTGTTGTTGGTTAGCACTTTGCATCCACTTCCTTCTTAATTCCCTAAAGGTTCTTTGAATTTCTGGATCAAACAGTTCTAACTTTTTCCCTTTACTTCTGGTCATGCAACTAGACAATTTCCTACTAATTTGTACTCAAAAAACCTGTAAGTTTCTAATTCTAAAGCCTACAATCACTCAACTTGTTGAAATCTATAACTTTTCTTTTCCAATACTTCAACCAAGAATTAGAATCTAATTTTTTGTGGAATTTCTGCAAACAACTAAGCTGCAATAGTAACCAGAAACAGTAAACAAAGTAAAATGGTATGCTAATTGCAAAAATTGAAATAATAGCTAAGAAATAAAAGACAAACAAATTATAAAAGCTAATTAATTAGAAAAAATGGAAATCTAATAACCTATAAAACTAAAAACTAAGAAATAACAAATAAGAAATATAAAGCAAAAATAAGAACACTAATTACAACACTTACGGAAACTTAAAAATTTGCCTCCAAATCAATCAGAGCAATTCTGTATCACTTCCAAAAAGCAAAAACAGCTAGCATAAAGCACAAGTGAAAAGATTCCCAATCTAGCAAGCTAAATTGAAATTTGTGAAATATGTCAATCCCGGCAACAGTGCCAAAAACTTGATGTGAGCTAGAGCCACAAGTAAGGGCACTAGTCATTCAAGTAACACAGTGATAAGTGAGTACCGTTCTCTTGAGGATTTATTTTTTCAAAAAAAATTTCAAATTCAATTCAACTATGCAATATTAGTTGGAATTTAAGATTTTTATGAAATTCTTCAGAAAATTTACTCCATTAAAACTAATTGATTAACTAAATTAACTAAGAAAAACTAGAGAATGCCACTTTAATTAAGAGGAGATCCAAATAAAGGAGAGTTGCTAGGGGCATTTCACCTACTCCACACAATCTTACTCTTTATCATAAATTTAATTTACAAGGATTTTTTTTCTAGAATTTTTATGTTAATGAGATTCCAAAAAAATATAAAAGTCCATATTTCCAAATCAATTAACTATTTTAAATTCAACTAAATTAAAAGCAGCCTTCTCATGTCAGATTTTATTTAATTAAATTTAAAATGCATTATGTTCTGTAAAATTTCCTTCAGTTAAGCACCCTCTTGGGTCTACTTAACACACCACACAACTCACAACAATATTCTTTCAAATCAATTGGAGCTATGTTATATGTAACTTAACATCGCAATTAACAACCACGATTGAAAAAATTAACTCTACTCGCAATTAACATACTGCCTCAATTACTCCTTTCGGATGTTCACTGATGCGAGTAAATTAAGTTATAAGTAGAATTTCATTAAGATCATGTTACATATAAACTCGTAAAACCCTAGAACAACTACAGATTAAAGTAAAATTTGTGCTATACATAAAACCTAAAATTAGCTTAGACCTCTTTTCAGATTTCCTATATACCAGCATTAAAACTAAACAAAATTTGTAAAAACTTGATTTCAGCAATGCATAGATTCAAGAATTAGAGCAAAATCTAAGCAGTTCAGTTACATCACCACCAGAAAAATGAAATTAGCTCATTGTTGCTGTTTAATAACTCATACATGAATTCAAAAATTGTAGAGAACACAACCATGATTCTAAACAAATAGAAAATAGTAAAAAAATGAAGAACAATAATAAGAGGAAATTTAGTCTGTGAAGAATTTTGAGAATATACTTCCCACTTCTCTCCTTCTCTTCTTCACGTCTCTCCCCTTCTTTGTTGTCAATCCCTCCTCCCTATTTTTTGCCTTGCTTCATCCTCTCTTTGCCGTCCTCCTCCCTTAACGTAACCCGACTCTCCAAAAATAACAGATGTTTTCTAGATCATAAGTTGCTGCGGGTCATGGATTTGGAGTAGTTTCAACAAATCGTGTCTTGGGTTTGCATATGGATTTGGATCTGCAAACTCTGATGTTGTGTCTTGCAACTAAAACTGCAAGTCTGCTTGCTTCTTTCAAAAGTTTGGACACCTTTCGTGCTAAATTGGACTAAGGCCTAAACACAAAAGTTGTGTAATTATTCCTTACCTTTCAAACGCCACTTAAGTCAACTCAATTGGAATTTTCCAGCTTAAGTTATGAACTTTTTTCTCCAACACATTGCTGTTGAAAATCTATAAAACTGTTCTAACTATGGCAGCTGTTTTGCTAAATTTTAAACCCTTTCTGTGCTGAATTAGATTTTGACAAAACATGAAAGTTGTAGAGTTTTCTCATAGGTTTCCAAAACATCTTAAATCATTTTGATTAGAGTTTTTTTACCTCTAGTTATGATAATTTTTCTACAACTAGACTGGACCTAGAGTGAAACTTTTGCAGAACTAAAATTTAAGTGTGGGATGAGGCTTTTGTCTACAACTAGTCTATGGGCTTTCAAAGTAGTCTTTAGCAAACTTGGTCTACTAGTGCTTTCAAGAACTAATCAAAATATGTTGCAGCTTTGAGGCTTCTTGAAATTGTTGGTGCTAATGGCTTGATTGCTTTTGAACTTCTATTTTGTGGTGTGCTGCTGTTGCACCTGAGCTCTACAAATTCTGCTTTCTTTCCTCTAACATTTAGGCTATTTTCATTCTGAATTAAGTTGAGGCCCAAACATGATGATTGTAGCCTTTGTTCTTTTCTTTCCAATGCCTCAAGAATTACTTCAATCCAAGATTTGTAGCCAAAATCATGATATTTTCTCCAAAACGATAGCAAGTAGTAAAACTGCAGCTATTGCTGTAGTACTGCTGATTTTATTAATCAACTTTCGAGACTTCTATGGTCTAAATTTGGTCAATGCTTGAACATGGAAATTGTAGAACTCTTTCCCAGATTTTCAAAACATCTTGTATCATCCCCATCAAAATTTTGTCGCTCAAGTTATGAATTTTCTTTTCCAAGCCGCATTTGCTAAAAACAGTAGCTGACCCTGTAGAATTTTAGCTTTTTTTTTTCTTCAACTTCAAGTCATTCCCAAGTAGGAATTGTTTGAGGTCCAAAATAAAAGTTGTAGCCCTCTCTCTTAGATTTCAAATGCCTCTAAAAGTATATCAATCCAAAATTTGTGGCCCAAGATATGATATTTTCTTCAGAATAGTAGCAAGCAGTAAAACTTCATCTTTTAGCTCATTTTCAAGGGTCTTCTCAGCTGAACTTGTCAAACCCCTCCCTTTTCGCACATAGTGAGGCATGACAGCGGTGCAACAACCAACACCCCATTGGTATCGAAAATCCGGTAGCATGCCAGTCATTGTAACCCCTTTCTCAAAGTTTACCATGTATCCTTGTTGACATATCAGTGATATAATCCTAGAGTTACTAATCTCATATGCTCAGCATTTCCAACATACATATTTTCATACTCGAGACCTAGGCATGCCATCAAATGTAGTCATACATACATATATATATATATAAACACATGCATCTATTTCACTAGTTACAGTTCAAAATTTATGTGCAAGCTCATTATATACTACATCTCTGAGCTAAAACTCTCTACTCATACTATGCTAATAGATGCAAAAGACAAAATAACCCTAAAGACCTTCTGTTGGCCACCCTCAACTGCTGTGTAGTGTAGACATGAACTATATGAATAGATGACAAGGCTCTTGATAAGATCTAAAAGTTCAAAAAGAAAAAGGGGTGAGATTAAATCTTAGTGAATGGTACAAAATTTTAAACTTAGCAGAAGAAACAGAGTGATTTTTCTTTACTATAACAAGCATATATATATATATATATATTATATAAGTATAGTTTGAGGAATCATTCGAACAGAAACATGATCCAAACGTCCAAGCCAAATTTCCATGTAATCTAAGCATCCAAGGGAACATAAGAAATAAGCATCATGACAAGCTCGTTACAATGTTCAGCATTTTAATAATATGTTTAGAACATCAATATGAAGAAATCAAGAATCGTAAAGGTCATAATCACAGCTATCTGATAGGTAGTCTGATGGGGTGTGCACAGCCCATAATGTCTAACAGCAATAAAAATGAAAACATCAAATCATAAAATTGTCGAACACTACTACATTGTGTAGCCTGAGTCGTGGGCCACCACTCTAGGTTAGACTACACAATCTATGGTGTTTTGAGACCTCTTCGGGTCTAATGCCATAGTATCGACTTGGTCTCCCTCTCCTGCAAGTGGAGAAGTTGCAATATAAGAGGAGTGTACGGTATGCTTGATGTAAATGCATGTCATATACCATGAATGCTCAGTTCCTAAGTTCTTTTTCATTGCCAATTGGGATTATGTTCCTTCCTATCATCCCTAACTTAATTTCATAGGAGTAATTTTAAATCTCTTTCTAGTTCAAATTGTGCATCGTTATTTCAGTTTGTCAACCTCTCGTCCCCTAATTCACTAGGAACTCCTAATGTTAGTTTAAAAGGTTTAACCTTGAAGTGATCTACTTTGGAGCTACTCATCTAACTAGCTTTAAACCCATCCTAATCTCCCCAAATTTTTTTGGCCTAAACAAAGTGCAACAATAGAAATTCTACCGACAAAGTTATAGTACACTGACAACACACTTTCACTTGGTCTTCTAAGGAAATTTCCTATTTTGAACTAGAATTTCGAGTCCCCTCTCATTTCCTCTTTAAGGTGACCTAATCTCTACCTAAACCACACTTCAAGCTTGCTTTTAGTTCTATTATGGACTTTGAAAAATTCAGATTTAACCAGGTTTTGCTGCAGAAAAAATTTCTGCAGCAATGACAGCATACTAATTCACTCCTATTTAACTTGAATTGTATACTTTGAGTTATATTTCAAATTTTTCTTCCAATTTCTCCTTAAGAAGACTCAACCAACACTTGATTAACCTAGGGAAATTGAACTTTTAGAGCTCATTCCAGCTCTCAAGTTCTCTGCCAAACCCCGTGTATCATTGTTAAAAAAAAAAAATTGCAGTTTGATAACATAGGCATTCTCTTCATCTTCCCTACCTCAAGTAGTGTAAATTAGTTCAATTTGTGTCAATTATTATTCCCCTCTCTAAGGTGGTTAAATATACACCTAATACACCTTTCTAACTTGATTTTTCCCTGTCTAAACCTCCCAGGAATTTCGGCCTAAGCAAAGCATCACTGCAGAATTTTCTACTAGTGCTATGTTTTCCGTCCAATTGAAATTTCAGCTTGTATTACCTACTCTTTCACCAAAATTCATTCCATTCCTTAATGCAACCTTAACTCCACTCTTCTCCCCTGATTCCTAGAACTATTTACAGCAATTAAGATCACTATTTAATCGTTAATCTGCAGAAGATCTCACAGCATTACATATTTCATTCAAAACTCCCTAAAACAAGCAACAATTTCATGCATTTTCCTCCCCCCTATCAGATTCGGCTCCTATAGCAAGCAATTCAGCAAATTTTCAGTTCTTCACATAATAATTCAGCCATGCAATGGAAAATCTAGATGATACAAGACCAGAACAAGCAAGAAATTGCAAAACATCAAAGGATTGCAAAGAAAAATTAGCTTACCTTCCTTTTCTTCTCTCTTCCCTCTCACAGTTTTCCTCTTGTCTCCCGAAGTCACTCCTCTTTTCTCTTGTTGCACGACTTGGATAGGTAAATCTAATTAATTGCAGGTTGATTATGTATATGTATAACACAACTTAGGGGTATTTACAAAGAAGTCCCTCACTTTCTTATTTGTTTTCAACTTCTCTTGATTTAGCAATCTAATCATGCAATCAGCTTACTAATTAACTCCTTAATCCTCTAATCTGAGATGTACTCTAAGATTCCCAATTAGTAAAATTTGTCTCCCAAAATTTTCATCTCAATCCCTTGAAATTTCTCAAATTTTGGATGTTCCTTAAATTCAAAATTAAGAATTCTAATTTTTTTTTTATACTAAATCCTAAGGATGTTTATATTCAAGTTAAGCACACTAATATGGCATGTATGATGGCATAGAATGATGCATGTATGCGAGATATATGAATGCTATAGTCATACATGTCCCGACTTGGTCAGAGATGTGACAGAACTAGACTGAGGCCAAAACATGAGAGTTGTAGATCCTTTTCTTGCCTTTTCAAAACTTCTTGAATTGCCCCAATTTGATTCTCCTAGCTCCAGTTATGAATATTTTTCTCCAGGCTACTGCTATTGCAACTCCGCTTACACCTCTAAAATAACATTTCTTTGAAATTAAGCTCCAGTTAAACTTGGCTTGACCCAAAACCCTTTCTAGCAAATTTGTTAAGCTACATTGAACCCTAGAAAAGCTTTAAGCTTGGTCTTGAAATCTCACTCCTTGATTTGACCTTCCAACTGGGCTAGCTTCTACTCGAAAGGCTAAAAACTTGACTTTCTTGTTCTTGAGCAACAAAATTCCTTAAATTTACCCAAAATCACCTCAAGTAACTTTGTTCAGCTGGATTGGGATGAATTAAAGCCTCAAGACCACTTTCTGATCTTTACATTACATTTTGACCTATTGAAGCCCAAATTGACCAAAGTAAGGAAATTTGAGATTCAACACAAAAATGCTCAATAAACTCAATTTTACTAAAAACTATTAATTTCACTCAAATTAAGGGTGAATAAAGAAATCAAAATAATTTATGCATTTTGTATCCCATTTCAGCTCAAAGTAGTGAAAAATACATGATAAATCCAATAAAATTGAGCACAACAATATAATGCAAATTGGATTTATCAAAAGTCGCTAATTTCGTTACAAATACTGATTGCGACAGGCTTTCCTGCACAAAACCTATAGTAACAAAATTCATTTTTTGCCGTCACCATAAGTTATGGTATCAAATGTCTAGACTTATAGTAACAAAAAATGTCATTACAACAGGTGAATTTTCTTGTAGTGTTTGTTTCCACTTGTTTAAACTATATGTCATTCACTGGAACCTATGTTCTCATGCCTTCAATTTATGCAGATTTTAGCGCGATTTTTCTAAGCACCACTATTTATTTGCACCAGCACTAGAGTTTCCCTGACACAGTAGTTGGAAGTTGAGCCAACATGATGCTTTTGTAGTTGTTATTTATTAATAAATTATTAAATCTGTATTGGACACTTTATCAATGTGAGGGGTTATGTATTGTGATTGGGGTATTGTTTTAGTTGGCAAATTGAACTACCTCACAGTCAATCTTCTAAATATTACATATGTTGTTAGTACTTTGAATCAATTTATGTGATCTCCCACTTCCACTCATTGGGAGGCTTCGGGCAAATCTTGTGTTACTCAAAAGCAGCTCCTGGGTGTGATTTCTTATACAGTAATCATGGACATTCAAATATTGAATTTCAATCTAATGTTGACTAGACAAAGCAAAGTTAATTGTTGTCTTGTTGACTCACTCCCATGCAATACAAGTGAGAGGAGCAACTCGGGAAGCTCAAGCAATACAAGGGAATTGACTCCTTGGGGTGCAAGTCTCTCCCAACCTATACAAAAGGCTAATCAACTTAGAACTTGAAGAGGTTTTCAAATTGGTTTGAAGAAGGTGTAGCATGAAGATTATTAGTTTGACATTCTGAACCAAGTTTGAAATGCACAACTTCAACACCTAAGCACGCATAACACCATTTCATACATTTCTTCATGAATTACAGGTATTAAGCTTATTACAAGCATATTTTGAGAAATTTAAAACTTAAGGGAATTAATTTATTTTTGCTTGTCTACAACCTTAGAAAGGCTTAAAACAATATTAGAAAACATTAGAATGTGAGATTTATATGATAGTGAAAGAAAATGGGAAGAAAGATAAAGTTAGAAATGAAAAACTATAAGTTACATAATTAAACTAGAAATAATAAACATAAAAATTTAAATAAATAGAAATAGGAAAAATTATTAGTGACATAACCTAGTTTAGGTTTTAAGTTTAGAGGGATTAGAAAGGCATTGAAGAGCTGCTCAGGGTTAGAAATGGAATTAGAATTCAAAAAGGACATAAAAGAGAATTTGGAGAGAATGAGGGGCATTTTGGTCTTTTCTTGTGGGGGGCCTTTGCTGACTTAAGGGGGAATATAAAAGCCCTCTTGCATCTAGAAACTCCCATTTGGCCTACAAGCCAAAGAAGGGAGAAAGAAAAGAAAGAACGAAGGAAGGAAGAAGAAGAAAAAAGAAGGAAAAAGGGTAAGAAATTTCTAGAAGTTTCTAGAAAACTTGGCTTTGTGTGAAATTTCTTGTAAATCTTCATGCTACTCTTATTCTTCTATCATTCAACAGAATAAACATGTGATTTTGAGCTGGATTTGGTGGCTAAAACCCTTACTGGCCGAATGTCACACCCCGCCCATCGCTCCACTTTGGCAAGCCATGATACTTGGGGCAACGGCCAACACCTACTAGTGACAAAAGTTCGGCAGCATGCCAACCGTTGTAATCCCTTCTCTCTAAATTTAACCTATAAACATATATACAATAATATTCTGGGACAATGAATCTTGTACACTCAAACAGTCTAGTATATATATTTTCATACCTAAAACCTAGGCGTGCCATATATATACATATATATATTCACATCACTGTCATTACTTGCAATTCAAAATTGATGTACAAAAGTCCACCATACATTGTATCCCTGCACTACAACCCTCATACTTATGCTATGACTAAACAAGTGCAAAATAACAAAATAATCCTCCAAGAATTCTTACTAGCCCACCTCAACTAACATGCAATGCAAGCACGAACTATGCTAGTTGGTGATGGGGCTACTGTATAAAATCTAAAATTTTAGAAATAAAAAGTGAGATCGAATCTCAGTGAATGGCATATAAATTAAACTTAGCAGAAATAGAGCGGTTTTAATTTCTTAAAATATATATGTATATAACATTATCAAGGAAACTGCACAGCATGGAAATCATTAGCCAAAACATCACAACTAGCCTTTTGTGTCATCTAAGTATAAGATCATAGGATTGAAAGATCATAGAAAATAAAATCTTTGTCTGATCTAGGCATTCCATAACATGTTTAAAACAGAGATATAAAGAGATCATAAGCCATGTGGTAAGTAATATGATAGAGTGTACACAGTCCACAATATCAATTTTGAATGTAGTAAACCATGAAAATATAAATCATGAAAAGATGTCGAACGCTACTACACTATGTAGCTTGAGCCGTGGGTCACTACTCAGGTCAGACTACACAGTCTATGATGTTTGAAACCTCCCAGGGTCTAATGTCATAATGCAAGCTGTAGGACTACCACCTGCCCTAGATGGCTGTCTAGCATTCAAGTCTGAGTGCCAACACACCAAAACAACATTACATCATCAACATTATACTTATACATTAGAAACCAAAATCTAAACACTCTGTTTCGAGGTTTTGCCATACTAAACATACTAATGGGTTTGAAATCAAGTTTGTAATCATTCAAAAGATATACATTTTAAGGTGGAAAATCTAAGTTGACTTACTTTATCAGAAATAGGGCTTGGAGTTGTCAGAAGGTTTCATCTTTGCCTATGGGACAGTGTAGGTAAGTGAGGAAGATACTTTTGCTTTGAAGACGGAAGCCAGGTGTGTGTGGCATTCTTGTAAATATGGAAGTCCCTCCGCGGAGGGTTGCTCTCTCAAAAGTCTCAAATATCTGGAGGGACTGGAGGGACCTTTATACTCCCTCTCCGTGGGGGGGGGGGCGTATATAATAATATTACTAGGCCCCATCCCTCCCACGTGTACGGTAGAGATTGTGCCGCGCAAACGAATTGGATGGCAGGGAATATTCAGCAGGGGAAAAAAAAAGGAAAAGAAAAAAAAGTCCTTCCAAGGACCTCTGGGCCGATTTTATTGGGCTGCTATTTGGGCCAGGCTGGTTGAGGCCCATGGCACCATAGGCACGCTTTTTTTTGGGCTGCTTTTTAATCCCGCATTGCATGAGGTACACGCGCCTACTATTATGGCTACGAGTACAGATAGTCATCACATGCACCTATTTTCAAAATAAAGGCGCGTCGAGTCAGAGTTGGTCGTTGCAGGTCATGATGGGAATATTGACGAAATATTCCATCATGATGGGAATGTTGAAGAAATATTTTTAGTACAGGTTGGACGCGACATCTGATGTCAGTCGCTCAAAGAACTGTCTGATTGGAGAAGAAGCTATTTTTGTGGGTTCAAATTGGCCGCCGACAACACAAGCTAGAGTGCAGTGCAAGTTTGAACTATGTCGTAGTCGTTATGTCCTCCAGACATTGCAGTGACTATAATTTGGAGATGGAAGTTGTTGGCAGCCGTTACAATATTCGGACACTGTTGGGCGTCATAAGTTCCAAGGCATTGGACTTGGGCCCAGTTGCCTTTGTGACATGGATCAACGACCTGCAACAGAAGTTGGACCTGCTATTCTCTAGCCTACTAGAGTTCCCCAAAATTATGAACCCACAAAGATAGCTTATCCTCTAATCAGACAGTCCCCTAAGCGATTGAATATGCACTATGGGAGCACTTGACATACAAGGCAGATGCCTATAGCTTTGGAGTTGTGGCTTTGGAAATTGTTAGTGGGAAGAACTTACATGCCAAATAACAGCTACTCGTCTTTTAGATTGGGTAGCTAGGCCCCATTCCTTACTTTCATTTTGCGTAGCCAATTGTTTTTCTTATTCCCAAATTTCATGCCTCCTCTCTCCCTTCCCTGAGAAATGAGAACTGATACATATATATGTGTGTATATATATGTACAGATATGCAGGCCTGTAACTTGCAACAAAGTGGAAACGTATCTTGATCCAAGGCTGGGATTTGAAGTGGACAAAAGGAAGAAGTGGAATGGTTGGTTGAAGTAGGAGTCTTGTGTGCTGATGCATCTCCATCACTTTGACCAACCATGACTGAGGTGGTGAGCATGCTTGAAGGACATTTGAATATTCCATGCAATAATTGCAGACCCTAACTCCATTCAAGATTTAAGGTTCGGGGCTCTGAGAGATTTTCAGTGCAAGACGCAAAGCCAAATTTTAAGTGGAACCCAAACCAAGACTCGATGGACGCCCGGCCCAGATTGGCTCCTTCTCTGCATCCGTGGACGAGCTCCATGAAATCAACCTGGATTCAAACTCCTGAGGTTGATAGCCAATAATTTTCTTCAGGATCAAATATGACTCATTCACACGTCTGTTTTTGTCCTCGAGATATTTAAACCGTGCAACTTGTACTACTAATCCTAGGCAATTATTGTATCTTTTATCTCATTTTTCATTTTATTTTTTAATTCGGGGATTCTTCGGCGTTGTATGCACATGATGTATATAACCTATAAATCTTGGGCAGGTGGGATACTTGATGCCAGCTTTTTCCATTTTTTTGCCTCATATTTTGCGGGCAGAATTTGTCGTTATTGGGATATGGTGGCAAGTGACTTTTCTTATTCAAATGTTAAATGACAAGAAACATGTAAATAAAAGTTTGTGCTTCGAACAACTTTTATACGCTTTGGCAATAGGTGCCAAGTTGTAATGGTGAACTGTTTGGCAACAATGCTAGAAGCACGGCAAACTGATTTCTCTTATCTCAGTGGCAGTATTTTGACTTCCTAATTGCTTTATCCTTAACTATATTTCTATCACTAATCCAATCAATTTTCTTCAATAACTCTCGGCCTTCTCATGCTTATTGCATGATTTGTCTTCACGCACTGTCCAGACAAGTCAGAAAGTGGTAGAAAGAGAAGCCAAAGTGGAGAATTTCAATATTCAAAAAGATGCAGGTTATTGGTGGAACAGAGGATATATATAGGCTGCTACCAAATCAGACGTCAACATTACAGAATTTCCCAAGCACAAATCAATGCAAACATGAAAAAACTAAATATTTAAGCCAAACATAGTTATGGTTCCAAGGAAAACTTCATGCCCGAGCATTCCTTTCTTCTTTTGCTTCAAGGGCATCCACTTCCTCATTCGATAGGAGATCGACAATGGGCTCATAGACATCCCACTCCCTTCTTTTCCTAAAGAAACACAGAAATTTGCGCTTTGAAGTCACTAGAAGGGGAAAAAAACTAACTATACCATTACTAAATTAAATTTTCATAACATGCCGAAGGAAAGCATGCTACACCCCCATGAACTCTTGATAGATAGTCTTTATATACTGCGTGGGGATCCAGACCCCATAGACATAAGAGATGCAATGACTTAAATATTGCACCAAGTTTCCTCCTTTTTTCTTCAATAAAATGAAAGAGGATATTCCTTGTATATTTCTTTTCCATATTCTTTCTTCTATTTCCTTTTTCCTCAACAATAGTCCAAAATACACCATTAGAGGCAGTGGATAAAGGCATCTCAACTATCCATTTATTATTTCACCAGGACAGACCCAATCAGATACTTGGATTCAGAAATTGGTAGAAAATGAAGAACCTTACCGAATAACACTTGATCTGTTACCGAATAACTTCATCAAGTCTAATGCGGGTCCACCTGCCTTACTGAGAGACAGAACGTAAAGGGGTGAGAAAAATTGTTAAAAGAAGACAGACAGCAATTCAAACCTACAGCCATCTTGTCAGATAAGTCAGTTTTCCAACCAAAAATATATTAATATCAACAAAATTGAAGCAAGCAGTAAAGGCAATAATACAGTGGAGCAAACCTGGCTGAAAACTGTTCAGATCCTCTGCGACCCTTCTTATTTATTCTAGTTTCCCTGGCCGAAGCAACACTCTGGATGGCGGTCTAGCAATATTAAGTACTAAGACTAGTGAAGAGAAATAATAGCTAGTACAGATCATGTATTCCAGAACTTGGGGCAAAGCATTACATCCTAACCTCATATAGTTGTTCCCTAATCGCAACAGCAATTGCAGGCTGCAAAGCAAAAACCAAGTGAAGAGAGATCAAAATCTTTAACAGAAAGAAGACCGTGGTTAAGGTAAACAATTAAATGCTAGATCTAGAACAGATACCACTTGCAGCTACAGAAAAGATTGAAGAAATGTACATAAATTTCTTTTAACAGAGAGAAGAGACGGGGTTAAGGTAAAGGAATCGATAAAAAACAGATACCACTTGCATATTTAGACAAAAGCATGAAGGGAACACAAGCACATGAGTGCAAAAATGGCACAAGAAAGGGAAACATAATACAAACTTAAGCACCCATGAGAATCGATGGACATATAAGCATGTCTGTGCCTGCCTGCGAAAGAGGGCAAGAGGAGGTGACACTAACCACGAATAAGATCATTATGCAATCTCATCATTCTCTATACCTTCCCTATCAGTTAGATTTAAGTTAACCTTTTTAAATGCAGTTAAAATTTTTCTATATTGCTATTTGTGGAACAAATAATAGCAGAAACTTTCAAATTGTTGAAATTAAACCTTATCCCAAACCTTAGTAGTGCAGATATTAGCAAGAACATCCATTTGAGAAATACTAATTCTTGTCGTTAAAACTCAAGAAATGGGCAGTAGTCAAAGTGTTTTAGTAAAATAAATAACATTGAGATGTTTCAAATGAATTATTTGATCACATATGATTATATACTCAATAAATCAGCAATAAAAAAGAGGAAAGCTAATAAAACAAAAAAACCACTATATTTGTCAAACAAAATGCAGTCTAAATGGTGGTTGGTAGCCATATAGATGGTAGCCCTCATGCATCAATATTCATCCAATTTATGATATAATGTTGACCAAAATAAATTTAAAATCACTATTGTAGTTGATAAAATTTAGAAAAACCCATTCTCCTTTGGTGGTCCCCCTACTTTATCCCTGCTGAAGTCTCCAGCTTGTCCGATAGATGAAACCAAGCTCCTCACCACTAGCTCTCCAAGCAATCCAAATCTAGGTTGTGAGGAAAACCTACCAAACCACACACAGGCAATAGTGCACATGGGATGTAAACAAAAGAAAAAAAAAATTAAAACAAATAATGCACATGGGAGGCCCTCAAAATGCCTCATCATCTCTAATTCAAGTGGCTTAACTGGCTAGAGTTTAATATCTATCAAATCATCAGCTGTTACTTAGGGCTTGGCCTAAACAAATTGAAAAGAGAGGGTCCCCAAACTCAAAGACAAAACCACAAAATCTACTACATGGCCAAGCTCTATGCAATGCTTTACAATTCCCTTCACATATTCGGCGATCAACTTGGTGGAAGAATTGGCAACCTACTAGATTCTGATATATATCAAGCCATCAACTGGTCCTTGGGGCTTGACTGAAACAACATGAAACAAGAGGGTCTCCAAACTAAAAGACAGCCACAAAATGCACTAAATGGCCAAGCTCTACGCAATGCTGTATATTCCGCTTCACATATTTAGCAATCAACATGGTTGCAGAATTGGCGACCTGCCAGAGTCTAATATCTACCAAACCATCAACTGTTCCTTAGGGTGACGGTTAAAGGACAAAACCACAAAATCTACTACATGGCCAAGCTCTATGCAAAGCTGTACATACCCCTTCACGTATTTAGGCATCAACTCAGTTGCAGAATTCACAACCTATAAGTAGGTGGGGATGGATTTTCTAAGCAGACTTACTCTGTATTGATTGCCCAACCAAAGCAATGGTACTGCTAAATCCCACAAGAATAAAGGTAGGTATTGAAAATATAAGCCCCAATATTTACTATTTTAATGCATATTTTTTATTTAAAAATAAACCTCACATAGACACGCAACAATATACAACACAATAACCAACTAATATACATAATATAATCATATTTTCAATTTCACTTTAAATAACC
This sequence comes from Thlaspi arvense, assembly GCA_911865555.2. Taxonomy (NCBI): domain Eukaryota; kingdom Viridiplantae; phylum Streptophyta; class Magnoliopsida; order Brassicales; family Brassicaceae; genus Thlaspi; species Thlaspi arvense. The sequence continues at coordinate 28,605 of CAJVSB020000297.1, forward strand.
TTTTTTTTAGTTTTATTTTCTTCTCTTCAAATTTATAAATTGTTTGTTGCAAGTTTTAATTTCTATGTTAAAAAAATTTAAATTGGAATTAGGTTTTCATTCAAATAGGTTTGGCTAAAAATTGGTGCTCAATCATATTTATAATGTAAATGGAGCATCAAAACAAAAAAGTAACTTTAGCAACCCCAATCCATCACATTCTGCGATGAGAAATCCCTTTATCCTTATCCACCAAAAGTTAGGCAGGATTGCGATACCTTCTCACCAATTCTGCTTTGCCTCGTTACCATATCTCAGATGAAAGCTATCCTCTTCCTATTGACTTAGTAGCTGGCTAAAGCACCATATTTGCATGAATAGAGATATTCAACTTCTTCTAAACTCCAAGTATCCCATGCTTAGTTCTCATTGGCAAAGTCTTCTTCCTCTCACCAATTGGCCTCCAAAACCCAATACAGTGGATGACATGTTCGGTGACATGCTTTAGATATCCTTCATTTGGATAAATAGTAATCTGCCTGAACATCCTCATCAAAACAAAAAATTTATCATAAGTCCCACGGATTCCATTGGATGCAATGGTCGGAAAACCCCAAATTAGATCTACTGGAAGGGTGAAAAGCACTAAACTTTTCCAATTTTTTCAGCCTTTCATGATACTTGTATATCAATGTGAAATATTGTGTTTCAGTACAGCAGCCATACTCATCTTAATTCTACTCATTTACATATGTTGTGTTGGCATAGTTATTTTATGTCTACTAATTCTTGCACGAATCACACCAAGCATATGATGCAATAACAAGAAAGAGAAAATTAGAAAAGAAAAACATTTGTGGTTTTGATTGTTGCTTTAAACATATATTATGTTTTGGGAAAAATATTCTGCCAGACAGGCCAGTCAATGCAGCCAGGCTGAATTAGCTGGCTGTGGTTCAAGCTAAGCTTATATAAATTTCCAGGTAAGTCCGGTTGAAGGTTGCTGTCCTTAGATCAAGCTCAGGATACTTTTACAAAATAGATTTTGGGCATAGGTTTGTTTTTATGCATTTATATACAACTTATATTAAAAGATTAGTGTCAGAAACAAGTTGAAGATTCTTTACAAAGATCAAAGTCTGAACCCCAAACTTCATTATTGTAATGTAAATTTTAGTAGTCAAGTAAACAATTTGCTTAACTAATATGATTCAGGACTAGCCTAACAAGTCAGGTTGAGCCAAGTTATATCCAAGTGTTTCCTGAATGAGTTTGGGTATAATTTGTTACTAACAACTCTTTTGGATGCAAACTCATTAAAGCTCAGCTTGTAAAAGGTTGGGATGGTGTCCTATATGGCTGTGTCCTTTCTTGTCTTAGACTGGAAAGCTAAAGAAGTATAAGATTGTTGGTGCCCATCTTTTGTGCTGAAATGACCATCTCTTTTGGCTGTGAAAGCCACACAACTAGAAGCCAATATACATATTCTAGAAGTGTTGATACACTGGTAAAAGTTTCAATTTGAATATTTTTTCCCCAAATCCATAGTCTTCAAGGATGAAGCTAAATTTGCACTACTTACTCCAACTTCAGGATCTTCAATACCCAGCTCTTTGCAGAAGGTTCTTGCGAATTCTTCCGGATCACTCTCAAAATTGTTCAAATCCTAGTGGCCAACGTAAAGCACATTAAACAACAAAGTGATCTAACAATGGTTATTCTGAATTCTAAATTCTCAAATAGATCCTCAAAATGCAATGTCAGTAGACTCACCCACAAAAACTGGTCCCTTATTAGAGTATGATTTACTCGAAGATCAAGCTGCAAAGAGGAAAACAAAGAATATCAAGTGCATGCTAATAACCTTATGTACCAAATAAATAAATACAAAGAAAAAACCTAAATAATTTTCCATGAGCAATAACTAAAATTATGTGATAGCCAAAAGAAACCTTAATAGGGACAATCCTTTCACCAGTGTACATATCTTGCCCTTCAAATGATCGAAATTCTGTCAGCTGTGACTGCAAAATTCAGATTTAAAAGCAGACAATTATAAGATAGAGAACTAGCTATAATTTCTTTTGGGTAAAAAACACTTCTCTTCCTCTAGATTTACCTAAATAACATTCAAACACATTCTTATCATAAAAATACACTTCCCCCCTTCAACCAACTGTTGACTAACAATTTCTTAACAGTTTTGTTAAAAAAATAGGATAGAGAAACCCAATCTTACCTGCTTAGGTTACCCGTATGATTAAAAATTAAAATATTATTTGATTTACTTAAAAAATTTAAAATTTTTATTTTTAATTTTTAAATTAAAAAATTTTAATAATAAAAAATATTTAATTTTTAAAAATTTTTATTTTATAATATTTTAATTTTTTTTATCTTTTTTCAGTTTAAATTACACTCACCCCTTTTTTAACTTAAATGACACTCAAACCATTCTTATTTCAGCATTTAAATCAAACTAAAAAATAACAAAATAAAAATCATTTGAAAATTAAAAAATATATAGAATTAAATTATCAAAAGTTAGTTTTTTATTATTTTAAAAAATTAAAATTAAAAATTTTTAAAATAAATTTTTAAATGAATCAAATAATATTTAATTTTTAATCAGATGGGTTATCAAAGTACATAAAATTGGATTATTCTCACATGTTTTTTAACAAAACCAATGGGTAACTGTTAGTCAACAATTAGTTAAAAGAGAGAGTATTCTTTTATGATAAGAATGGGACTAAGTGTTATTTAAGTAAACTTGGAGGGAGATGAGTATTTTTTACCCATTTCTTTTTAGTTATAAGATGCAGACAGTTTTGCTTATTCCAGTTACTTGAATGGATTGAGCAATCTGTGTAACAAATGCTGGAGGAAGCTTTAAATCTTTAACTGTCCTTTTGGCAAATACCACCACCTCTGAATCTGGATCTACAGGAGCATACGCAAGTATTTTATATAATTAGAAGCAATGGCAAGAATTACTCACATTAGGATGCATAACGTAAACAAAAAATCTAAGAGAAACATGAAAAGAATTTGATAACTTTCGTTCCTTCTATTGGAGATGCATAATCTATTTGGACTTTTTGCGGTGACTTTATAACAGCAAAGAAAGTCTTGACCAGAATCTGAGATATGACCACTATGTGATCCATTGATGCATATTGATTCCCAAAGTCGTAAACTACTAAAGTAAATAAAAGGTTAGCACTCCAATATGAGGATTGAATAAATATTTTGGTCAACATAAGACTCCCATCCCTCTAAGTTTACTTAAATAACACTTAACCACATTCTTACGATGAAAAAACACTCTGCACTTTGACCTAAGTTGGCTAACGGTTTTGTTAAATTCTATCCACTTACCATTAGATAATATAAATTCAAAATATTAAATTTAATTTCTTTATACATATAACATAAATATATTTATAAAAATAAAATAATTTTTTTACTACATATAATTAAATTATTCATTATAATAAAAACATATTACACGTTACTTCATTAATTAAAAAATTATTTTTTAAAATTTTGTTTTTTTTCAATTTTTATGTTACTTGATCTCATATGAAAATTTTAAAATTCAAAGAACTTAAAAAACTCAAATTATTAAGTATCGAATTTTAAAATTTTCTTAAAAAGTTTTGGTGGTATTCTTAAAAAAATCATTTTAAAATATAAAAACACAAAAGAAAACTAACAATTCTATTAAAGTAGAGGTGAAGGTAATCCAACTTCATCTGTATTAATTACCCATCTATTTAGAAATTAAAGTAGCATTTGATTCACCTAAAAATATATTTTTTAAAAATTATGAATAGTAAAGTAGCAAAATGAGAATCTTAATAAGTTAAGTTTTTTAATTTTTTATATTAAATCAGGTAATGCAAAAATTAAGTAAAAAATTAAGTTTTTTTAATGAATGGAGCAACTTGTTAATATTTTTCAATACAATGAATAAATTAATTTTATATGATAAGAAATTTATTTTATTTTTATATAATATATTTTATATATTATGCATAAAAAATAAATTTAATATTTTAAATTAATATAATCTAACGGCAAGTGAGTGGAAATTAACAAAACCATCAATCAACTCAAGTCAAAGGAAAAAAGTGTTTTTTTGGAGTAAAAATGAGTTTAAGTATCATTTAAGCAAACTTGAAGAAAGTGAGGTTTTTTACCCTAATGGTTTTTGTAATTTTCTAATGGTTTCCACTTTCAAGGCATAATGCTCATAATGTAATACTATCAAAGGTCAAAGTCATAAGTCTTTCCCTCCAAATGAACTTCCTAAAAACTTTAGTAACGAGTCTTTTAGGAACACAAACATTTGGATTTGGACTGATTTTTAGGATTTTTATATTTTTCAACACAATAGAAGTATTAAAGTATTCAATATTTTTCATTATATTCAAAAAGATTCTAGATTTTATTTGTTCATTATATTCAATATTAACTGTCCCAGGTAAACTAGAAACTTTAAATAAAGAAGACAATATTTAAATATAATAAATATGGAAAATAGTTAATGAACAATAATTACAATAGGGATGCATCAGATATGAATATCAATACTGAACTTCATACACATTGCACAAATATATGAAGTTACTATGTAATATGTTTTTAGCAAACAAAGAAGCTTTACCTCATCCTCAAAACCCTCATTTTTTAAAATAAAAAAATGAATATTATAATGAGTTCAGATCTAGCTTGCAAATTGGTTTTGCAAAAGGTTAAGATGAGCTGAACCGAAACAGAGAAAATTGGCTTGAGAAGACTTTAAATAAGGGAGACACAAAAACACTGGCCAATTCAGGTAAATTGCTAACCAAATCAGCCCACATGTGCAGATAACAACTTATTAAGCTGGTTGGCCATTCCTACCTCATTTTTCTCTCCCAGTCTTCGCCGCTGTTCAAGGGGTTGAGTCCTGTGACCTCTAACTATCCAAGATATTTGGGATCTGAAGGTAAAACTTCATTTATTTCTTGGCTGGCGTACCATCTATTATTGCAATTATTCTTGAACCACAGTTATTTCAAGTGCAATGAGTTCCATTCAGAGGCAATTGGAATCCTACTGTAAATTTACCGTCAAAATAGGCAATGAGTAAAAGAATGCTTCAGATTAAGTCTTATGCTATGAACTGGGGATTTGCTGCAATACCTCGTCCCTAATCGGTTAACACACAGGACAGACAAGAGAGGGGACTCAAACTGGAAAGATAGAAAGAGAAAAACAAAGATCGAGTACCAGAAGGGTTCCAGGTAAACGCGTCCCTAAACCTCTGACCATCGATCTCGATATCCAGACGAATTGGAACCAGATTTTCAGCAGTTGGACTGCATTCGGGAAAAAAAAAAAAAAAAAAGAGTTAAATTATGCATACAATTATATCGATTTCATTAAGAGAAACGACAATTATATCGAATGAAAAACTTTATTCAAGCAACTGATCCGGGGATGACGATGACGAAATTTACATCCTGAACTTGACGGGATTTTTAGAGGAAGCAGCTGTCGTGGAATAGTGCTTCATGGCTTCTGGCTACCCGAAATTTCAAATTCGATTTCTTTTATTGTGCTTCACCGAGGGTAATTGCTGGCCCTAGGGTTGTTCCGCTCTGCTACAGTTCAACCGCACGCACTTGGCCAAAACCCTGCAACGCTGGAAGCTACGACCCACGCATCAGAGCAATACTTAACTTTTTTTCAGACATTTTTTTAATAATAAAATAAGGTAAGAGGCATCCCTCCACCCTATTTTTTTTAAATAATACTTAATTTTATTTTTAATTAATTATCTATTAATAATTACCTAAAAATTTTAAAATTTTTATTTTTAATTTCAAAAAAAAATTATCTTTTAATAATTTCATTTTATTATTTTTTAATTTTTAAATTATTTTTATTTTTATTATTAAATATTAAAATAAAAATGAGTTGAGTTACATTTAAGTTAAAAAATGATTTAGATTATTTAAATTAAAAATTAAATAAAATTAAAATATTATAAAAGAAATTTTTTTAAATAGTAAAATTATATTATTAGAAAGTTAGATTTTTTAAAGTTTAAAATTTTTAATTTAAAAATAAAAATAAAAATTTAAATTTTTTAATAAATAAAATAATACTCTAATTTTTTGTCTCATAGGTAATCTAAATAGATAAAATTGAGTTATTATTATTTTTTAAAAAAAATTATTAGTTAATAGTTAATTAAAATGAAAAGTATTTTTTCATAATAAATGGAACTAAGTGGGATTTAAGCAATTTTAGAAAAATAAAAGTGCTTTTTACCCTAAAAAATATTATCCTTTTTCCAAATTTAATTAAATAACGCCCAACTTTTTTTTAAAATAATAATTTCTTAATTGTTATTAAATATTAAATATAATTTTTATTTTATATATATTATATAAATATATTTTATAAAAATAAAATAAATTTTTATCATAAAATTAAATTATTGACTATAGTAAAAAAAAAATCAACAAGTTACTTTATTCATTTCAAATACTTTTTAAATTTTTAATTTTTTTATGTTACTCAATTTAATATAAAAAGAATTTAACTTTTCAAGAATATGATTCCACCATATCTTTAAAAAATATTTTTAAAAAATAAAAAATATTTAAATTATATTATTAAAAAATAGATTTTTTGAGTTGTTCTTATATTTTTAATTTAAAAAATTAAAACTTAAAAAATTAATTCTTTCAATTGAATTAAACATTATCTTAATTTCTAATTAGATAAGTAACTCAAATAAGTAAAGTTGGTGTACCCTTAGCTCTTCTTTAATAAAATGTCAAGACCCAAACTCGGGCTTGTGACCGGCACTAAAATCTATCAACCTTAATCAGCCTCAAACCAAGACACATAATCATACCAAATATATCATATCAACAGTACTAGTCTCAACATACAAACTCAAATCCTCAAATACAAACCAAAATCCTGTCTGAGAAAACAAAGGAACAATCTTGAGTACAAAAGTGATAACATAATGAAACATGTTCGTACATCAATTGAATCTTGGAGCTCAGCTCAAACCACCACTAACTGAAATACGAACAGTCACCTTGATCTAAAACGATAATAAAAGGGTGAGTCACGAAACTTAGTGAGTACAAATAATACTTAACGTATATATATTAGGATATAAATCACACCTCAAGTCCAAAATCATTTATAACACATATATATAAATCCAATGAGTAATTCAATATCAAAACATCATATGTGAGAGTGTAACTATCACATCACGAAATTCCAGCCTCGATCGGAGGCATCACAACCATAACCACATTCATAAACATATCAGATGCCCATCGCCCGATCGAGTTCACATCACGCCCACTAGGGCCGCCCACCAGGCACACGCTTACCAGAGCAACACATCATGTCCACTAAGGCAAAACAATCTCAATACAAATGATGATTCCCCACGTATGAATTCAAAATAAACATATATAGTTCATAACTCAAACTGATATCATATATCAACATGGCTCACTAACCGTGTCGCAAATCACATAACACATATCTCGTAACCAAAATACAGATTCTAAAACATATAATCAGTTATGCTAGAAAAATCGCAGTAGAAAAATATATGCATAGAAAGGGAATAATCACTCACAATACAGAACTTAAACCAAGAAAGAAGTCCCAATCACCCTCACCCGACTCACCGGTCTAGGTGCACCTCTTCAGCCGTATCCATAGTCAAAGCCATACAAGATCATCACCAACGCCAAAACTCACACCAAAAATGGCTTAATAACCTGAACCAGCTCAAATCCCATCCCGACACCTTGGCATGCACCCCAAGGCACCCAAAAACCATCATTGGGACCCACATGACTCACTAATACACAAAAATTTTATCCAATAACCCTCAAAATGGTGATCTAGCCTTCAAAACCCTCGAACTATAGAGAACTGACCTTCAAAACCCTCGAATCAACCTAAATTAGTCTAAAACTACCTCAAACTGACTTGATCCAGTCATGAAACCCTCAAAATCAGATTCAGAATACTCAAAAACCCTAAGAACCAATTTAAACCGGTCAAAAACTACCCAAAATAAGGCTGAATCGGCCACTTAAACTCCTGAACTGGCTTGAACCGGGCCGGTTCAATCAAAAATACTAAATTTCTAGTCAAACTGGACCTCCCCGAACCACCGAACCTACTCGGTCTAGTAGATATTTTCTTCTTGAATCTAGAACTAGTCAACCTTCCTAAATTGAAATGAATTTGGCCATTGAACCAAATGGTCAAATCCATTGGTTGGTTCAATCAACCCTCCTTTTTTCTTAATCCGCTTAACTCGGTGGCTTGGTGGTTCGACTCGGGCCATCGGCTTGAGCTGCGCGGCCCACTGGCTCGGCCTACTAGCCAGGGGCAGCCCAACAGCTTGGGCCTAACCTAAGCCCAAACCCCTTCCTCTTTTTTTTTTTCAATTTCTCTAGGCCAACCTGCAGCCAAGGCTTACGGGCCCCCTCAGCTCAACTGCCCAAGTTTGGGCCCAATGGCTTGGACCAACATGACATGGGGACTCGACCATCTGGGTCCTTTTGTCCTTGCCCAGAATGCCCCGGTCGTCATACTAGTTGTAGAAAACCGGGTCTGTAATGACATAGAACTGAAAAAAATCAAAAAAAAAGGAAAAAAAATCGTAAAAACCACTTTCCTTGATTGTTTTGCCTTCCAAAACCACAAAACCCAACTAGTCGATCCTCAAGAAAGCCTTTAATCGAATTAAAAGCTGATCAAAGGCTTGAAATTTCCAGAAAATCCGTCACAGTCACGGAGGGCAAATAAAATGCTTGATTCCCTCTCCAAACTCGCTCAATCTTAACATTTGAGAGAGGGTTTCTTCTCTCCTCTTAAAAATGCACGCAACGGTGTAAATGATTGACAAAAATCTTCAAACATCACGGTGGATTTGACATCCAAATTTTCGGCCTCCTGTCGGGCTGAAACTTTCTGTTTCTTTTAGATCTAGTCCACCAACTTTGATTTCCTTCAATTTAGTCCCTAGTAGTTTCAATTGAGTCCCAAACTTTTCAGATTTTCCAAATCAGCCCCTAAACTTTTATTTTCACAATTAGGTCCTTGAATAAATTAATTCAGTTAAATTTTTTATAAATTTTAATTTGGGTTATTACATAAAATCATTATTTGTTTATTTTCTATATTTTCAAAGAACTTTTTTAGAAATGCCAAAAAAAAATTCTAAAAACTTTTTTAAGAAAAGATAAAATCAGATTCTTAACAAGTTAAGATTTTATTTTTTAAAATTTCAACTTTTTATATTAAATCAAGTAACACAAAAAATAAAAAATTCAAAAATTTTAGAAAATTAAACTTTTCTTAATGAATGAAACAACCTATTAATATTTTCTAATTACAGTGAACAACTTACTTTTATATGATAAGAAAATTATTTTTTATAAAATATGTTATACAATGTATTTTACAATATGTATGAATTAATTTTGATATTGTAAATTAAATTTGTCTAATGGCAAGTGGTGGAAATTAATAAAATTACTAGTCAACTTGATTCAAAGGAATTGGGTATTTTTTTAAGAATAAAAATAAAACTAAGTATCATTTAAATAAATTTAAAGAGATGGGAGTGTTTTTCACTTTTTTTTCAGTGATTTTAGGTTAAAATGTCTCATAATTTGACATAATCTTATTTAAACTAAATATCAATGTGAAAATGAAAAATATTACAAATTTTAAAATATATATTAATTTTATTTTATATTTTTAATTACAAAAATATTATTTTTTATTTTTTGAAATTTATTAATTTTAGTTTTGTATTTATTTTATTTTATTTTTGATAAGATACACCAGCTAACTTATATAAAATAATATTTTTATAAATTTACAAATTATATGCTATTAAAAAAATGTGCCAAGTTGACTGATGAACTAGTTTCACCGTTAAAATGTTAAAAGGAAAAATTTACATAGTTTCACCGTTAAAATGTTAAAAGGAAATTTACCTCTCAATTGAGAAAAGAAAATTTTAAGAAAAGTAAAATGTATAAACCCAATTTTAACCAAATTTGGTAACTATCCCCTTCTTGTTACTTGTGTAACTGCCACTGCTTCTGCGCCACCTGCGCCTGTAATAACTAATAACCTTAATACTCCGATGACCGGCAATTTTTCAAGTCTCCAATAATTCCATAACAAGGCAACCCTTCTAACATATCTCCAACTCCACTTCCTAACTTCCCCAACCCTCGTTCTTATTTAAGCTCATTTTATCTTCTATTTCTCCTTTAGCAGTTGTCTTTGTCAAGCTTGAAAATGCCATAACTCGTGGATGAGCTCAATGTCATCATTCCTCCGACAAATGGTGGGGCATGTTGCGTGGTAGTCTTTAATGAAGGTACAGAAATAAAATTTGAAATTACAGACGAAGTGTGTAACATGGGAGCGGATTCCAAGGACTTTTCAATTTAAAATAAATTTTATGAAAACGTACTTTAAAATATAAACATCATGCATAATTCAATGATAATGATAATAATTATTATTATTGTTACTGCTACTATTTTGTAATAATTAAATTATAAAAAATCTCAGTATAGGATAATTGGTGGGCTAACATTTGACTAGATATTTACTCTAATAGTAAATCTTGTCCAATGAATTATCCTTGTTTCACTACTATTCCAACCTTGTCAGTAAATTCTTCCTCCCATAGTCATTTAAAAAAGGGTTAAGACACCCAAGAAAATATATAAAATTATGCAACTTGAAATTTTTCGACATTGTTGATTGTTTGTTTTTCCATTCTCTGTATATCTAAGTTGTACATTTAATTATTTTTGTCTCATAGGAGGTAGCGGTGGACCAGTAGGAGTTGAATACTTTCTGTTAATGTAACCTACTATTTTACTACCATATTCCGGTCTCTCTCTAAGTTGTAATTAATCTCTTTTTTTTTATTTGTTATTATAAGAGAACACGGACAAAACTTAAACCTCGACAAGTTTCATTCCAATATGGGCAAGAATTTTGACACATCCGGATCATCTGCTTTGCGTTATTACTGAACATGGACAAGAATTTTGACACATCCGAATCATCTGGTTTGCGTTATTACTGATCAAACGCTGAGACTTTAAGTAAAAAGATTTAGATATGCACTAAACGTAACTGATCTAAATCAAAAGGATTAACCATGTGACTATTTGACATGAGAAAAATGATGCTCCAACCATTTGAACTAGACTAAGGTTATGGTCAGACCCAACAAATTTAATATTTAATTATTTTATTGTATGTGTTATTTTAAAAAGTATAAAAATTATTTTGAATATAAAATTAATTGAATAAGTTGACCAATCAATAGTCATACCAGTCGTTTGAGAACTAGTTAATGCCTGGTCTGATTTTGATAACTATAATCTCATCTAACAAATCAAACAAATGATACATTTTGTTTATACGTAAATCAAATATGTGCATCGGTACCAATACGAATTCGTCAAAAAATAATGAAATAAAATATTACTTGGACTTTAGATAGGGATTGGCAGTTCATAGGAAAATAAGTTTTGCAAGTTAAGAAAGTTAGTCAAAGATGAAGTTATAGAATACTGACGAAACCTGCATAAAATATTAAGAAGGCAAAAAGTTTTAAGGAGTGGCCACTATATTTTCGTGTAATGGCACTAAACTTTAATTTAACTGTTGAAAATTTTTAATTAAGTCGGTTAGGGCGTTAGTCAACCAATTGAATGTTTTGGGGGTCAAATTGAGAATCTGGAAGGGCCTGCCTGTAGAAATTAAAGTTTAGGGGTGTTTTTGTGAATTTTGGAAAGACTGGGGCCAGATTTTGGAATTTTAGGGGCTATTTGGAGAAATTTGGAAAGGGAAGACTTGGGTGTGAGGAGTCCTAAGTTCGGGGGGCCAATTTAGAAGTTTGACAGGGGGTTAAATGAAAGACAATGAAAATTTGGTGGCCAGATGGTGACAGAAGAAGAACTTTCAGCCAGAAGCCGGTCGAAGGCTTTTGAAGCCAAATTTGCTCCAATGGGAGCAAGACAGCTTCCCCAACCTCGAGTTTATGTGCGAGGATAAGAGGCGAGCCTTAGGGTGTGTCCAATTTGAGAGTTTAAGCGAGAGAGAGGGGGAAAGGGAGTTGGAGAAGGCCGACAGCATTTGATAGGTTTCTCTGAAAATTTTTGGTGTTTCGGTTGAAATTTCTTCGATTAAAGGCTATTTAGGAGCTCGAGGGCCACGGAATTCAGTTTAGTAGGCCTTGAATCAATTGGGTAAGTTGATTTTTGCAAGATTTTTGGGTGTTCGGGTGTGTCGCAGAAACTCGGGTTTGCGACCCAGGTTTTTCAGGTGAAGATGATAGACCCGGATGGAATTTGGGTTTGTCTTGTGTTGATTGGCCGATTTGGGCCAGTCTGGTTTAACTCGATCAGTTTGGGCTTTTAGACCCAGCCTGGACCGAGAAAGTGAGACCCGTGTTCCTGTCCAACAAGGGGAGGGGAACAAGGTGGAATAGGGTTTGAATGGTGAACCGTCTTGGTTCATATGGATTTTGGAATTTTATGACAAAACTGGATGGTTTAGGGTTTTTGGGGTTGGTTCGGGCCTTTTGTGCCTGGTTCAATGGGTTTTTGTAAGATTTCTGGTCGATTCAGTCTGGTTCTGTGTAGGTGGAGTTTGGTTCAGCCTAGTTCATAGGGATCCAAGCTCGGTTCAGTCTGGTTCATGGGAATTTATGTCCACTTCAGCCCAGTTTAGGTGAAATTGGGGTCGGTTTGGCTGGGTTTAGTGGGGTTTCAGTTTGGTTCAGTTCTGGTGTGGGTGGTTTATGGCCGGTTCAGTTCGTTTGGGGAGTACTTGAGCTGGTTCAAGTCGGTTTGATAGTTTAGTAACTGGTTCGTCTCAGTTTACAGATTTTTGTTAGGAATGAGATTATGTTTTGGTTTTGGGAATGAATTAGAGTTGAATAGGGTTTTATCAAGGGTCCCGGGATGCGTGTTAAGGGCCCAGATAAGGGAAGGGTCCTAGCCACTTTCGAGGGTCGAGTCTTTTGAGAAAAATTTTGATTTTGATTTGACTGGTGACTTGGTGATGGTAGATACGGTTGAGGGGGCGACTTTGGCCAGTGAGCTGTCTGTCAAAGCTTTTGTATATCAGTTTTGACGTGTCTGGTGAGTGACAGTAATTTCTATACATGTGTCTACACTTTGGTTTTCTATTAGTTCTTGTGTTTTTATTTCTAAACTATGGTATTAACTTCGGGACAAGTATCGATCTATTTTAAGTTACGATCAACTTGAAAATATTTTTGTAATTACTTACACACTTGCCTCAATAATACGTGCGTTTTTAAAAGTTAACATGTCGAGAGTTTTATGTGATATGTGCTACCTCTGGCATGATACGCTCTGTTGGGGGGTAAGATTCGGATTTTGACTCTAATTCTAGTATGGGATCTTGGTATGACATATGTGATATGTGATCTGTGCTACTTCTGACATGATACGCTCTATCGGGGGGTAAGATTCTGATTCTGATTCTAGTTCTAATACGGGATCCCGGTACGATGTATGATATCTGATTCTGGTTTTGATGTGTGATATTTGATTCTAGTTCTGATACTCTGACATATATTTGATTTTCTAATTTTGAATGTGCATATATGAAATATATGTGTTACCTGAGACAAATGTAATTTTCTGTAAACTATGTTATTATTTGAGATGATATCTGTGCTTTGAATGGTTACGATTCATGTCCTGGCATGTCTAGAGTAATATTGTTATTCACTGAGTTTTATACTCACCCTTTTTCCTCCACTATTCAAATTTCAGTTTCGATCGCGCAGCGGTAGTTTCGGCGACTATTTTCGTCACCACTGCACTGACTTGATTGTACGGGTACTTTCTGTATATTTTCTTTTTGTACAAACTTGAATATAAAGTCGAACCACTATAAAAGTTTACACTTCTTATCATTACCCTCTTTATTTTATTTAAAATTGTTTTATATTTTTTTTGGTTTGCATAATTTTAATTAATTTAATTTTTGTTATTACATATTTTTTTACATACTTGACTTTTGCAAAAAATACCCAATTCACCTTCTTCTTGGGTTACATTTGGGACAACATTATATAATATATGATATCACACTTAGACTGATGTGAAACAAATATCACAATTATATATATATATATATATTTAACTAAAACAAATTTGAAAATCCTTTAACTCCAATACTATTTGAAATGATCCCATAAATAATGGTTTTAATAACTTGTTAAATTTGAACTATTAATTTAAAATACTTAAATATACAAGTAGTTTAATAGAAACTCTAAAATCCTATATATTATATAATGTTACACTCATAAAATAATGTGGGACACATATATCATAATGTATATAATATAATAAGTATTTATGTGATACAAAATTCATATATACTTTATTAAATTATATGCATGACTTCGTTTCACTTGGCAAATATGTTACTAGTATTTTGTAAGGGTAAATATACTTGAAACAATAAATAATAATTGATTATATTAAATTAATTAATAAATAAAATTTAACTCAATGATTTTTTTTTTTATTTAGAGAAACTAGATGACTCATGTGACAAACAATTTGAAGAAACTGTTAGTTGATTATAATTAGCTAGAACAAGTTTCACAAAATTAACAATTTTCTTCCTCAACTTTTTTATTATTTTAATTATTTGTCACACTCTAATCCAGACATGTGACCGGCACTAAGGTTAGCACTTTAACCCTAGTACGCCTCTGATCGGAATAGAATACAAACTTAAATAAACTAAATAGCATAACATCTTCAATACATTACAACCTTGTCTGAGAAATAAACTAGAGCAATACTAAAATATGAGTACAAGTATCAGTAAAAACGCTAAGTCGTATATCAAATTCGGCTAGGCAAGAACAAGCGGCTCAATCAAAACGTGAACCCTCACCACAATCTGGAAAATATAAAAGGATGAGTCACGAAACCTAGAAAATGATAATATAAACTCTAGTCATGCTGGGACATGTATCTTAGAGCATGCCAGAAACATACGTATAAGTAAACAGTGAGTAGCTTAGTCAAATTATCAGATAAGCCATAAAAATATGCCTCATGTTCTTAAAGCACAATTTACTAATTTAGTCATGTGGGAGTATCTTCTCATATTAGAAATTAAATTTCACGATAGAGTGTATCACGTCAGAGGAATTACACATCATATATCACATCAGAACCAGAACCAGAATCAGAATATCAACTCGTGATAGAGTGTATCATGTCGGAGGATTCACATATCACATATCACATTAAAACATAGGGATCCCATATCAGAATTAGAATCACAATCAGAATCAGAACCAGAATTTAGAATAACTCCTAACATAAATTTTTAGAAAACAGTTATAATAAAGGTACGAATTTCACTTAAACATCTATTTTCAAATAACTCACTGTAAATTCAAAATAATGAATACCTGCCCCAATTTTTATCTTTTCAAAATCAGAAATCATATCACATTATTCATTTTATAATTAGAATAAAATAAACATGCATAGAGTAAGTATTGTCACTCATAGTCTAAAAGGAAACTAGAAATCCGAAGCACCGTAAATGAGCTCACGGATCGAAGCGTGTCTCCTCAGGCGAATCTACAATCACAACATCACATAATCAAAATCAGAGACCAAACTCTGTCCACTTATAAGCTTTAACACCTAAAACAGACTAGAATCCCATTTCGAGACCTTAGCACGCATCCCGAGGTTTACTACTAAACTCTTGAACCCAAAACACACTGATCCCAACACTAATCTTTATATAAAAACCCTTAAACATGGTTGAACCAATCTTAAGTACTCGCGAATCGGCTTGGTTCAACTTGAACAGTCTTAAACCAACCCCAAAACCTATCGAACCAACCATATTACCGGTGAACCGACCATGAACCATTATTAAAAACCATTGAACCAGCCATGAACCGGACTTTAGACCATTGAACCAACCTCAAACCATACTTAAAACCATTGAACTGGCTCTAAAACCCAATGAACCGGGCTTAATTCCCATTAAACCGGCCCCAATCGACCTTAAAACCACTGAACCGCCATGATCATGCCTTAAACCCACTAACCAGACATGATCATGCCTTAAACAAGCTGAAACGGTCATGAACCAGCCTTAAACAAGCGGAACTGGCCATAAACCAACCTTAAAACACACTGAACTAGTCTAGTATACCCCTAAACTGGGCTTAAACAGCTCTGAACCGATCATTACAACACTGAATCTGACCAAAACAACATTGAACCGGTCACTAATAGCCTTAAACTGGACTTAATTCAAAGAAACCAAGCATTTGTACACAGAATTGGCTTAAAATCATCTCAAACTGGACTAAATTAGCCATAAACCTTTAAGAATCGGATTGAACCGGCCATGAATACCTTGGAACTTGCTTGAACCGGCCTTATACACCTTGGACCGAGGTCAAAAACCCTAATCTCATGTATTTTCACACTGAACCGGCCAGTTCTTGATGAACCATCATGCCCATAGGTGTGAACCAGTCAATCCTACATGGAACTGGTCAAAAATCCTAGTGAACTAACCTAAAAACACCCTAAATCGGCCATTCAAACTGGTCTGGCCTTAATGGAAACCCCCCTTTTCTTAACTGAGTTAAACCAGCCGAGTTGACTTACCCAGTCAACTCGGTCCAGCTCACCCCTAAGTCCAGCATAGCCTGGCCTAACGAGCCAGGCCCATAACAATTGGATCGGCCAAGCCTAGCCCAATGTGTTGTCCCAAAAGGCAACCCAAGAGGGGAGTGAATTGAGTATTTATCGCGGAAGCTAAATATATATAAAAAAAATTTACAAGATTGAATAAATGCAATTCACTCAAAGTAAATATAAACAATTATAAATAAAGTAAAAAGAGTAGAGATAGAGATGCAAACTTTTTTATAGTGGTTCGACTTGCTACCCAAGTCTACGTCCACTTTCTCGGGCTCCAACCGGCCGAGATTCCACTAGATTTCTTGCACTTGACGAGGCAAGAATTTCCAATTACAAACAAAGTCCCTTGCACTTAACGGAGGCAAGAAATCTCGATTACAAAGCCTTTGATTCTGTGAGCTTTCAATACCAATACAAATGGTAATGAAGATAAAGTAGAAATGTAGCAATTCCTCTTAAGTAGGATTAGCTACCACTCATATACAAAAATAAACTCACTTCAAAGAGGCACTCTCAATAATAAAACAATTTACTCTTTACATTATTTGATCGGTAATAAACAATGTAGCACAAATAATTTTATAGAGAGATTGATAAGACTTTGAGAGCTTATTATTATATTCTTCTCCCTTCAATCTAGGCTCCTTTTATAGGCAAAAACACTAAAGAGACATGGGAGAGACGTTGGCCTTTGTAGAAAATAAAATCATTTGTCAACAGTAATTGCATATTGGCTTATTTCAAAAATTCAAATAAAATTTCTTCAAATGTTTAAAAAATCTTAAAAAATTGTTGAATACTTTGTAATAAGTCTATTTTTAAATGCAAAAAGAATCATTAAATAATCGTTCACCGTTTGAGAGAAATGATCAAATATTCAATGACATGCCAAACTATAAAATTGCTTTTGACAAGAGTTGTTGGCTAAGTTCAAAATTGTCTAGAAATTTGAATTTATATTCAAAAATAACAAATTATATATTGTTGAAAATCTTACAACGTCTACTTTTATTCAAAACTAGATTTGTACAAATTTGTTTTTTATATTTTAAGATATGATAAAAATACTATAGTATACTCATTTTATCTGTTGACAGTGTGACTTAGCAGAATGTCCCACTTTGAAAAATTATATCTATCACTCTATAAGTGTAAATCGTGCATATAATATATGTATTTAAAGTTCTGCACGTTTGCTTTACAAATAAATTTAATTCAGAATTTTATTTATATTATAAGTTATATTTTACCATTTAAAACTTATATCATACGGATTTCAAAAATGACTTTTTTAGAAAATAATATATGAGATTGATATAATAAATTACTTTAATATAAAATAGTATATATGATAAATTATACATCAAAATAATGATATTTGAGTATAGTTTCATATAAAATTGACTTTATTATTTTTGAAATTTTATATAATAAGATATGATTAATTTACTACATACATATCTAATTTGACAATTTCACTTTGTAGCACATGTGGGGAATGTATCTCCAAATAATAAACTTAACAATATAATTTATCTATATTATCCATTATATAAATATATATATATAATAATTTTAATTTATTTTGGCATTATCAAAATAAATATGAAACTTTGAGACTAACACAATGATCGGCCCAACTCATAGCCCCTAACCCGAACTAGCAATTTGGGTCATCTTCTTAACCTGGATTTGCCCAGAAAACTTAGAAGACAACCGACCTAATCTTCTTCAAATCAAACAAAAATTTGAAAGAATTACCTCGTAAATCTTGACTTATGCCACTTGAAATTTCTAGGCGACCAAGTTAAGGTAGAATAATTGGCTTAAAGGTAGCTTTTCTAGGCTTAATTTGGCTTAAATCGATCAAAAGGGGTGGACAGACACTGACAGAAAGAACTGAGAAATTGAAGCACCTTAGGATGGCTTTTCTTCAAATTCATTGAGGGGTTTTGTTCATTTTGAGCCAACGATTCAGAACATATGCTCATTTTGTCGAGCAAAGTCCAAAATCAGTGTGAATCGTTGACCAAGTGTCTGGCGTGATTCCACCATTATTGACTTGCAATGAAGTCCCTGAACTATTTGATTCGTTACAATCAATTCCCTAAGCTCTTAATAGAATCTGATCCAGTTCCTGTAAATTTTATTTCAGTCCCCAAAACTTTCAATTTCTTCAATTAAGCCCTTAATATCTCTAAAAATCGACCCAAACTTTTTATTCTTTCAATTTAGCCCTCGAGCTATAAAATTAATTTAAAAATTTTATTAAAAATTTGGGATATTGCAATCTTCCTCCCTTAAAAAAATTCACCCCTAAATTTGATATAGGAAAGTAATTCATGTGCTGAACAAGTGGGGGTATTTTCTTCGCATGATTTCTTCAAACTCCCAAGTAGCTTCTTTGGAAGTCTGACTCCTCTATAACACTTTTACTAATGGCACATCCTTGGAACATAGCTTCTTCACTTGACAATCTAGTATAGTAATTGGTTTTTCCTCGTATGTCAAGTCTTTGTCCAGTTGGACGTCTTGTGGTGTGATTACATGTGACAGATCAACCAGATACTTTCTCAACATCAAAATATAAAACACTGGGTGTACCATTGATAGATCAAGTGGAAAGGCTAATCGATAGGCCACGTTCCCCACACACTCCAATATTTCAAAAGGACCGATATAGCGGGGACTTAGCTTACCTTTCTTTCCAAATCTAACAACACCTTTCATAGGAGAAATCTTTAGAAACACATGATCTCCAACAGCAAACTCCAATTTATGACGCCAATGGTCCACATATGCTTTTTGTCTACTTTGAGTAGTAAACAGTCTGTTTCTGATCATTTGAGCCTTATCCATCGCATCTTGTATCAAATCTGGTCCCACAAGCTTTGTCTCACTCGTCTCGAACCAACCAATTGAAGATCTACATCATCTGCTGTACAGAGCTTCAAATAGAGCTATCTGATTACTGGACTGGTAGTTGTTATTATAATAGAATTCTGCTAATGGTAGGTACTGATTCTAATTACCTCTAAAATCCAAAACACAAGCCTACAACATATCCTCTAGAATCAGGATAGTTTTCTTGGACTGTCCATCAATTTGAGGATGGAAAGCTGTACTCAGATTTAGTTGTGTCCCAAGGGCCTCCTAGAAGGCTCCCCAAAATTGAGATGTGAATTGGGAACCTCGATCTAAGATGATAAACAAGGGTATTCCATGTAATTTCACAATCTTGTCCAAGTATAGCTGAGCCTACTGAAGTACATTATAACTTGTCTTTACAGAGAGGAAATGTGCAGCCTTAGTCAATCGATCGATAATAACCCAGATAGAATCATAGCCCCATGTAGTACAAGGTAGACCAGTCACAAAGTCCATAACTATACCTTCCACTTCTATTCTGGTATCTTAATCCGCTGATGTAATCTTGCGGGTTTCTGGTGCTCGGCCTTCACCTGCTAACATGTCAAACATTTAGATACAAACTCGGCCACATCTTTCTTCATCCCTTCCCACCAATATAATTGCCTTAAATCTTGGTACATCTTGGTGGAACTAGGGTGAATGTTGTACTTAGAATTATGTGCCTTTGTCAATATCATTCTTTTCAAATCTTTAACATCAGGTACACATAATCGGCCTCCACACCATAGAATCCCTTCTAAATCAATCTGAAACTTGGCATCCTTGTTTGCCAAGACTTCTTCCTTAATCTAACACAGTTTGGTATCCTTCCCTTGGTCTTCCTTGATTCTTTTTGTCAACGAAGGTAGGATATGTAACTGTGCTAACAGTCAACTAATATCTTCAACTTTTAACTGTACGCCCTCTTCTTCTAAACTATATAAGGCCGCTATCAGAGGCTGTCTTATAGGAGCAATATAAGCCAAACTTCTCATAGACTTACGGCTTAAAGCGTTAGTGACTACATTAGCTTTTCCAAGATGATACAAGATAGTACAGTCATAATCTTTAAGAAATTCCATCTACCTTAGTTGCCGAAGATTCAAATCCTTTTGATCAAAAATGTACTTTAAATTTTTATGATCTATATAAACTTCACATGGTTCGCCATAAAGATAATGCCGCCATATTTTCATGGCAAACACAACAGTTGCCAACTCAAGATCATGAGTAGGGTAATTTTGCCAATGCTTGTTGTCGAGATACATAAGTTATCACTCGTCTGTGCTACATTAAGACATAGCCCAAACCTAACCAAGAAGCATCACAATAAACCGAGAATCTACCGGATCCGGAAAGTAAAGCTAAAACTGGGGCAGAAGTCAAACAATTCTTGAGTTTCTAAAAATCCTCTTCACAGGATTCAGACCAATAAAACTTAACATTCTTCTGAGTCAACCTAGTTAGAGGTGTGGCTATCTTAGAGAAGTCTTTCACAAAGTGACGATAATAGCCCGCCAAACCTAGAAAACTCCAGATCTCGATAATAGAAGAAGGCCCCGACCATTGCTGAATGGCCTTAATCTTATAAGAGTCAACTTTGATCCTGTCCTTAGATACTACATGTCCAAGGAAGGCTACACCATCACACCATAACTCACACTTCAAGAACTTGGCATATAACTGATGATTTCTTAGAGTTTGCAAAACTTCTTGTAAGTGTAACTCATGTTCAGCCTTGCTTTTTGAATACATTAGAATATCATCAATAAACACTATGACAAAACAATCCAAAAGGCCTTGAACACCCGATTCATCAAGTCCATAAAAGCGGCAAGGGCATTTGTTAACCCAAATGATATTATTAGGAACTCATAATGTCCATACCGGGTCCAAAAAGCTATCTTAGGAATATCTTCCTATCTAGTCTTCAGCTGGTGATAATCAAAATGAAGATCTATCTTTGAAAAGCAAGTAGCTCCAAACAACTAATCAAACAGATCATCAATTCTTGACAACGGATACTTATTATGGATTGTAACCTTGTTGAGTTGTCGATAATCGATGCAAAGTCTCATGGATCCATCCTTCTTTTTGATGGACAAACTGGAGCACCCCATGAGGAGGTACTAGGTCTAATAAAACCCTTGTCCAACAGATCTTAAAGTTGTTCCTTCAATTCCTTAAGTTTGCTAGCGCCCTGCCGTAAGGAGGAATCGAGATAGGCTAAGTATCAAGTAATAGATCTATACAAAACTCAATCTCTTTATCGGGAGGAATGCTTGGTAATCCTCAGGAAACACATCTGAAAACTCATTGACTACTAACGTATTTTCAAACATGGTTCTTCAATTCTCGTATCCTTGACCATTGTTAAGTATCCTTGGCACCCTTGACTGAGTAGTTGTTGGGCTTTTAGGAAGGAGATGATAGGAGGAGAAGTCATAGTATAGTCACCTTGATATAAAGACAGTGCATCCCCCGATATTTCGAAACTCATTATCTGAAGATAACAGTTCAGAGTAACGTAACATGAGACTAACCAATCCATTTCTAAAATCACATAAAACTCTAACATCGGTAAAAGGAACAAATTGGCCATGAACTTCTCACCAACCACCTTCACCTTGCAAGACTTATACACATGTGTCACCCAGACCGATTCCTCTACCAGGGTAGTCACAAAGAAAGGATGTGCTAACAATTTCGATTACTGATCAATTTGACCAGAAAACCCCACATACACATAGGAATAAGTAGAACCCAGATCAAACAAAACATAGGCTTCAAGAGAGAATATAAAAATCATATATGCAACCATAGCATTAGACGCCTTAGCATCTTGTCAGGTTAGAGCATAAACTTCTGCTTCCCCTCTTCCTAACCTCTGCTTCTTGTTCCATGACCACGAAAACCAAAAGACTCTCCTTGGTTCTCTACCTGAGACTGCGGCGTATGTGCTTTAGTTTGAATTGCCTCAACCGAAATTGGGCAGTCTCTCACTAAATGCCCTTGTTGTCCACACTGATAGCAAGCTGTTGGCGCTTGAACAGTCCCTTGAGTGTTCTCTGATTCTAGTGGACAATCTTGAATCATATGGCCCTCCTGGCCACATTTGAAACAAGCTCCAGTCGTGCGATGACACTGTCCAAAATGGTCCTTACCATAACTAGGGCAATTAGGTATTAACTAAATGCGACTACTAGATATGGTCGTACTAGTCGACGCTTGTCTGCTTGTGGAACTTTTATGAAATGAGCGCTTATTGCCATGGAATGATGAACTCTTGTGAGAATTGAGTTGGCCACTGAAAGTTCCTTAGTTCTCGCTTTCTTTCCTGAATCTTGATAAATGTGTTGAGGCGTTTTTGAAGCTTTTAGAGTGCGTGCTACCTCCACTGCCTGAGCATTTGTAAAGATCCCTACACGATGGCACATGACGTACTTTAGGGAAGGTGACAACCCTCTAATGAACCTCGTAGCCTTTGTGATATCATTACTAACAAAATGAGGAGATAGTGGGAGAGACGAGTGAATTGATCTTCATATTCTGACATTGTCATACCAGGCTTCTATACCAACCTCCCAAACTCAGCTTCTAGTTCCACTCATCTGCTGTTGGGTAGAAATCGTGCCAAGAATGCTGTCTTGAAATCTTCTCAAGTCATAGGGTTAACATTTGCTGATCTCAAAGTCAACAAATCTTCGTACCATGATTGTGCCACTTTTCAAAGTCAAAAAGCAGCCAATTCCACTTTTCTGATGTCGGAGCACCTCAGAATTTGGAATATTTTTGCCAAGGTGTCTAGAAATGCATGTGGGTCTTCATCTGCAATTGAACCCGAGAATGTAGGTGGTTCCATCTTTAAGAAATCCCAGAAGTACCCATTAAAACCGTCATACGACTTGGCTAATTATTGACTGGGGTCTGCTGTCTATTAGATGCCACCATATTTCCCATGAACTTATTCATAACTTGACGAAGTACACGGTCAAGATACCTATCAAATCATTCAGATTTACTACAGCAGTTGCAGTACCCTCATCTATGGTTGGCCTTCTAGTAGGCCTAGCTGTCCTCCCTCTTCCCTTAGGGCAACCTCTCCTTCTCAGCTCGGGATGAACGGGAGGAGCGGGCTCACCCATCGGACTCTCTGGCAAACATCTTCCTCAACGGAAGTATGAATCTCACGTGGGGAATCCATCAATTACACAAAACGTCAAGGATTAGAATAACACAAGAATGAATAGATACTTGAGAAAACAACATAGGATGTAGTCAACACCCTAATAGGTTTTTCACAGTCCTTTCATTATGAAAGTGGGGCCCTCACCATCACAATAAAAACATTGCAAAAGAACCTTACTCCATTTATTCTCAGATTAAATCTATAGCTCTAATACCAACTTTGTCACACCCCAACTCGAGCATGTGACCGACACTTCAACCCTAAACCTCTAATTGGAACATAATACAAACTTAAATAAACCAAATAGCACAACATCTTTAATACATCACAACCCTGTCTGAGAAATAAACTAGAGCAATACCAAAATATGAGTACAACTATCAGTAGAAATGTCAAGTCGTACATCAAATTCAGCTAGGCAGGAATGGGTGACTGGATCGAAAATGCGAACCCTCGCCACAATCTGGAAAATACAAAAGGATGAGTCGTGAAACCCAGTGAATGATAATATAAACTCTAGTCATGTTGGGACGTGCATCGTAGAGCATGCTAGAAACTTACGTGTAAGTAAACAGTGAGCAGCTCAGTGAAATTATCAGATAAGTCATAAAAATATGCCTTATGTTCTCAAAGCACAATTTACTAATTAAGTCATGTGGGAGTATCTTCTTATATTAGAAATCACATCTCACAATAGAGCAAATCGTGTTAGAGAAATCACATATCATATATCATATCAGAACTAGAACTAGAATCAGAATATCAACTCATGATAGAGTGTATCATGTCGGAGAATTCATATATCACATATCACATCAGAACATAGGGATCTCATATCAGAATTAGAATCAGAATCAGAATCAGAATCAGAACCAGAATTTAGAATAACTCCCGACATAAATTTTCAGAAAACAGTTATAATAGAGGCATGAATTTCAATTAAACATATTTTCAAATAACTAACTGTAAATTCAAAATAATGAATACCTGTCCCAATTTTTTTCTTTTCAAAATCAAAAATCATATCACATTATTCATTTCATAATTAGAATAAAATAAACATGCATAGAGAAAGTATTATCACTCACAGTCCAAAACAGAACTAGAAATCCAACGCATCATAAACGAGCTCACGGATCGAAGTGTGTCTCCTCAGACGGGTCTACAATCATAACATCACACAATCAAAACTAAAACTGAACTTTGCCCACTTATAGGCTTTAATACCCAAAACATACCAGAATCCCATTTCAGGACCTTAGGACGCATCCCGAGGTTTACTACTAACTCTTGAACCTGAAACACATCGATCCCAATACTAATCTTTATATAAAACCCTTAAACATGGTTGAACTAGTCTCAAGTACCCGCGAACCAGCTTGGTTCGGCTTGAACCGTCTTAAACCAAACCCAAAACCTATTGAACCAACCATATTATCGGTGAACTGACCATGAACCATTATTAAAACCATTGAACAAGCCATGAATCAGACTCTAGGCCATTGAACCAACCTCAAACCATACTTAAAACCATTGAATCGACTCCAAAAACCCAATTAACTGAACTTAATTCCATTAAACCGGCCCGAATCGGCCCAAAACCACTGAATCGGACATGATCATGCCTTGAACCCACTGAACCAGACATGATCATGCTTTAACCAAGCTGAACCGGGCCATGAATCGGCCTTAAACAAGCTGAACTGGCCATGAACTAGCCTTAACACACTGAACTGATCTAGTATACCCCTGAACTGGGCTCAAACCACTCTGAACCGATCATTACAACACTAAACCAGATCAAAACAACATTGAACCAGTCACTAATAGCCTTGACCTAGGACTACTTGGAAGAAACCAAGCATTTGCACACTGAACCGGCTTAAAATTATCTCAAATTGAAATAAACTGGCCATAAACCTTTCAGAACCAAATTGAATCGGCCATGAATACCTTGAAACCAGTCTGAACCAGCCTTAATCTTCTTAAAACCGGACTGAATCGGCCTTATACACCCTAAACCGGGGTCAAAAACCCTAATCCCATGTATTTGCACACTGAACTAGCCTCAAAACAACATTGAACTAGCCGGTTTTTGCTAAACCAACATGCCCATAGGTGTGAACCAGTCAACCCTACATGGAACTGGTCAAAAATCCTAATGAACCGACCTAAAACACCATAAACTGACCATTTTAAACTAGTCGCCCTAGATGGAAACCCCTTTTTTGTAACTGAGTTGAACCAACTGAGTTGATTCACCTACTCAACTCGGTCCAGCTCACCCCTAGGTCTAACATGGCCTAGCCCAATAAGCCAGGCCCATAACAACCAGATATGGCTAAGCCCAGCCCAATGATCGGGCCCAACTCATAGCCCCTAACCCAAACTAGCAATCCAGGTCATCTTCTTGACTTGGATTTGCCTAGAAAACCCAGAAGATAGCCGATCTAGTCTTCATCAAATTAAACAAAAATTGGAAGGAATTACCTTGTAAATCTTGACTTATGCTGCTCGGAGTTGCTAGGTGACCAAGCTAGGGTAGATTAATCGGCTTAAAAGTAGCTTTTCTAGGCTTAATTTGGCTTAAATCTATCGGAAGGGGCAGACAAACACCCATAAAAAGAACTGAGAAATTGAAGCACCTCAGGATGGCTTTCCTTCAAATTGATTGAGGGGTTTCATTTATTTTGAACCGACAATCTAGAATATTTGCTCGTTTTGTCAAGCAAAGTCCAAAATCAGGGTGAATCATCGACCAAAGTGTTGGGCATGATTTCACCATTGTTGACTTGCAATCAAGTCCTTGAACTAGTTGATTTGTTACAATCATGTCCCTGAGCCCTTAACCGAATCTGATTTAGTCCTTGTAAATTTTATTTTAGTCCCCAAAACTTTCAATTTCTTCAATTAAGCCCTTAATCTCTAAAAATCGACCCCAAACCTTTTTATTCTTCCAATTTAGCCCTCGAGTTATGAAATTAATTTAAAAATTTTATTAACAATCTGGGATATTACATTAATAGTTAGACGACCAAAAAGAGAATTATCACTTAGAAGAATTCAAAACTTCTTTTTCATAAATTTTTATCAGTCTCTTCTATTTTTAAAAATTAAATTAAATATGCTAGTAGGAGATAAGAGGATTCAACTCCTTTCGCACTATTTTTGTATTTATTTTTTTCAATTATTTTTGCAGTGAAATTAATTAAAAGTACATATTTTTTCAATATAATATATATAATTATTGACAATGTTTAAGTGTCATAAGTATCCTAAAAATACCTTTTTTTGGGAGTTGGGATTGACCACCCAAAGCCTCTTTTCGTATTATTCTCTCATTTGGGGTATGTCACACAATGCAGATCATTTATGTTTATTAGAAAAAAAGTGAATTCAAATGTATGTTTACTAAGTGAATTTAAATATTTGATATAACTATCAATACAATAAATTCAAACTATTTATTTTAAAATGAACAAATTTATTGAAATAAAAGAAAAGATTTAAAAAGGAGGGACAACCCTAATCTTACATGATAAAGGCTCTAGGTCACCTAAAAGTTAGAAAGCTTCAATATTGTTTAAATGCAATTATACAGAAAGCACTTTTAGCATTGCAATTTCATTTTAGTTCCATTTTGGTTGCTATGGTTTTAATTGTAATATACAAAAACCTCAAATTTTGCCAAATTAATACTATTAGTATTGATGTTTTTAACTTTTTAAATAGAAGCTATGGAAATCTCAAATCCTATACATGAAACTACAATGTTTGTACAAGTGAGGAAATGGGATGGTTTTTAATATATGTGAAGCTCTTCAGATTAATGGGGCCAAAATTTAAGAACCGAGGACTCTGTGAGTTGAATTATAACTTTCTATCTAAAAAATTAACGACACCATTTGGTACATTTCTAAAATTTGAAGATAACATACAATGTAATTGAAATTACAAGAACTAGAATCTAACTGAGAGGTAACTATGATGACTAAAATGTAATTTAGGTGTGTTATTATAAATTATGTATTTATTATTCTATGTTTTGAAAATCTACTAGCACTAGTGAAGGATCTAGCACTAAAAAACAAGGCGTGACAAACTCAATTCAATATGTAAAAACAAGACATTCTATTAATCACATTGATAATGTTTGGTAAGAGTCAAACTCTTTCTTTCCTTTCTAGAATAGTTTTCTCTAAAGTATAAATAATTTAGTTATGTATTTTTTGATAATTAGTTCATAGTATAGAGTTGGTTTGACGAACACAAAATGTCATGACCCAAACTTAGGACCTGTGACTAGCACTAGAGATGAATCTACCAACCCCAGTCAGCCTTGTGATTACTAGTAACATAATCCAAGATTGAGATTCTCTAAGACATTTCGGAGAAGTCTCCTCTATGGACTAGACATATCTCAATGTACATATAACCTATTAGTAACATTTTCAAATCATTTAGCAGCAACACCATGCATTTTATGATATCCTCAATGCCAAAAACTACATCTACATTATCTTTACACAACAAAAGTTCTACCATAAAAGGACTAGTCTGATGGTTAATTAAGCAATTTTAGATTATAATATTTATAAACACACACACACACACACACACACACACACACACACACATATATATATATATATATATATATGAAACTTTAAATGACAAATACATCTGGAAGGACATATAACTAACATGCACTCACACATCATGTTGGGCTCATAAAAAGAAATCTATTCTCCAATCAAGTTGTTGAATTTGAAAAACTAAAATATAATCTAAAATTAACTTATCTCAGATGATTTGCAGCAATTTTTAAGATCAATTCCTTTTTACAGTCACTTGCTTCTGTCTAGATAAGATCACAATGGACCACATCTACTGAATCATAAGTTAAAAAATGTCTTTGATGTGTTCTGGGAGATTAGGGAATTTTAGAGAGAGATAGAGAGAGACTTTCTTTCTTTTCTTCCAACCCCTCATATGTTATACCAACATGGTATATATATATATACATATAAATATAAGGTGGTTTTGGGAAGTTGTAACTTTCGTTTTAAATTTAAATTTTAATGTGGGTCGGGTTGACCGCTATAGGCAAACTTGATCTGACCCATTTTTCTAATGTCTCCTACTCGCACGTGACATGGTCAACAAAGACCCTTGTCAGTTAAGAGTACATAACTACTCATTAATATATATATATATATACACATATATGTATATGGAGAGTTTTTTCCTATTCCCTAAACTAACTCTTTATTGCATCTATTCAAGTATCTATGATCCCTCAATGAAAGATCATACTTAACCAATCTCAATTCAATGTAATCACAATTATGCCATCCATACTAAATAGACTACATAATTGGTGGAATAGTGAATACATATATGATGTTGATAAGAATTGTCTTCTTTTTGATAATTGACCTACAATCCTTAATCAGCTGCTTTCCTAGACATGTCTCTTTAAACCAAATGATTCATGATTATAGATAACATGCTAAAGTAGCAACACTAAATTAAAGTATCAGATTATTATCAAAAGTTTATAAGGGTACATGATGAGATTAATAATCTCAAATGTCTCGTATAGTAGAAAAACAGGGATTGATTCACTTACTAACCTTTTTGTTGTTTTGGACACATGTGATATGAATCACAAGTTACGATGTTGCTTTCTCTTAAAAAGAGTGCATGTCAATATCATTTATAAATTTCAACATCGTATAGATTTAAGTTCAAAACACATCTAGTGTTCAACTTGAGTTTATTATCATATTCTAACTTTATCAAGGATCCATATATGGCTTCCATAACTAGTCAAGTAAATGAATCACATAAACATTTAATTTGATCATTATGACTAAAATGATCTTATATTGACTCTCTCTCATTTATTAAGGCAATGATTTTAATTTGATAAATGGACTTACTATATATTTTTTAAAAATCATCTAATCTCCTCATATACTTAGTACTAAAATTGATTGTCCATGCGAGAGGACCAATCTCAAAACCTATTGACATGCATTTTTATGTACTCATGAAGTCAATTAATCAAATATATATGTGTGTGCTTTAAGAAATCATGGCACATCTAAATGAAATCTCATTCACAAATAAGAATTTGTACAGTTTATTTACAAGTACATCATATTTTTCGTAAGCCCATAGATCTAATATGACTCACATATTTCACGAGCCAATGAATTAGTGAAAGGATCAACTAGTATTTGATTAGTGGAGATATAATGTAATTTTACTTCCTTTTTGGCAATTACCTCTCTTACATACTAATAACAAATATCAATATGTCTGGATTTATTATGATATTTTGGATCCTTTAAACAAGTTAACATGGCTTGATTATCACAGTAAATTAAAATAGGATTCCCACTATAATCAGTACTACTTAGATGCACCAAGAATCTTTTTAACCAAACAGTTTCTTGTATTGTTGCTGAACAAACTACAAACTTAGCTTCCATTGTGGAAAAGGCTACGCAATCTTGTTACTTACTAAACCAACTAATGGCTCCACCATTTAGTAAAAAAATATGACTAAAAGTAGATTTCCTCTCATCTAGATCTCTAACCCAATCAATATCTAAGTACCCTATTAGTTTCAATTCTGATCCTTGATAACATAAAAAATAATCTACTATACCCTTAAAATACCTTAGTATGCTTTTAACTATTTTCAATAATGATTTCTTAGATTAGATTGAAAATGGCTTACCAAGCCTACAACATAGCAGATGTTTGGTCTAGTACATACCATAGTGTACATTAAACTACTTATAACACGGCATAAGACTTTTTAGCCATTTTTTCTTTCTCTTGAAGAGTCCAAGACACATGCTATTACTCAATATTTCTCCCTTAGCAACTAAGGTATCAAATGTTTACAATCTTTTATTCCAAATTGTTTTAAAGTCTTTTTAATAAGGCTATTAGCCTTTTCGAACGATTTGTTATTATCTTGACTCCTAAAATGAAGTATGCTTCTCCCATATCTTTTATTTCAAATTGAGAAAACAATAATTTTTTAACTTAAATAATAAAACTTTCATCGTTTCTAACAATTAGAATGTCATCCACATAAAATGACATTATAACAAACATTCCTTTAACTCTTTTAACATAGACACAATGGTTTTCATTAATTATCTCAAAATCATATGCAATGACTATATTATGGAATTTATATTTCACTATCTTGATGCTTACTTAAGGCCATAAATTGACTTCTTTAGTTTGCACCCTTTGTACTGTTGACCTTTAATAGTGAAACCTACAAGTTCTTGCATGTAGATTTCCTATTCAAGATCAACATTTAGAAAAGTTGTTATTACATCCATTTAATGTAATTCTAAATCTAACTATGCTACTGAGGCTAGAATTAATCGTATGGATGCAAACCGAACTACTGGGGAGAATGTTTTTGATAATCTAAACCCTCTTCTTGGGTATATCCTTTAGCAACAGTTTGTCATTATATCTATCTATCAAACCATTAGCTTTATGCTTGATTTTGAAAACCCATTTATTCGCAATGGCTTTTTGACCTTCAGGTAAGTTAACTAAATTCTAGATTGTATTATCCTTCATAAATTTTTTCTCTTCTTCCATTGCACTCTACTACTGTTCCCTAGCCAAGCAATTTAATACCTCTTTCATAGTACATGGTTCTTCTTTATTTATAAGTGTGACTTTGAGGGCTTCTCTCTCAATGTCAAATCTATGACGAAGAATAGGTTTTCTCGAACTCTTTCTTTATTCAAGCTCTTGGAAGAAGATTCATTCAGCAACAAATTACCTTTACTAGTTGAAGAGATTTGAGTTTTTTTTGGAAATTCTTCATTCAACTAATCTGTTTCATTTATCTCACAAAGAGAAAATATTTAATCAATCTCTCCATGATTTGGAAAATCATTTTGAGAAATATTGCATATTGTAGTTTAATTTCAGATATAGCTCCATTTGGACATTCACCAATGAAAACATATCCCTTTAAACATTTTGTGTACCTAATCAAAACACATTTCTTTCCTTTTGGACTAAGCTTCTCATGTTTAGGAGAAGTGTCATTGACATAAGCAGCAGACCTCTAGGGTCTTAAGTTGCTTAGGTTTGGTTTTCTACTAGTCCACGCTTCATAAAGAGTTGATGAAATTGATTTGGAGGGTATTTGGTTAAGAATATAGACAGTTGTTAATAAAGCGTCACCCTAATAGGAGATCAGCAATTTAGCTTGTACCATAATTGACTTAACCATTATGAAAAAGAGTACAATTATGGAGTTCCAAGAATAGTTAAATGTCGCAATATTCCCTTTATATGACATATTATCCTAAACTAATTAGACAAATATTCTCTTCCTCAGTCATTTCTTAAAGTCTTAACTTTTCTCTCAAGTTGATTCTCCATTTCATTTACATATTATTTGAAATACTCTAGTGTTTTAGACTTCTGAGGGATAAGATAGACATGACCATCGTGTGAGAAATTATCAATAAATGTAATAAAATAAGAGGCTCCATGCCTCGCCCTCATATTCAATGGACCACATAAATTTGAATGAATTAATTGCAATAGAATTTCAGCTCTAGTAGCTTTGCCAAATAGCTTACGAGTTATTTTTCCTACAAGACAACACTCACACACAGGTAAATTTACTTTGGTAACGGGTCCTAAAAAAACCTACCTTAACCAAACTATTCATTCTGTCTTGCCAATATGTCATAGTCTCGCATGCCAAATTTTATTATCCATAGTAGCATTACTAAAAGAGGCAATGAGTGAAAAATAACTATTATTATTAAAATTAGGTTCTACATCAAGAACCATGAAACCAGTTGTTAAAAATCCAAAACCAACTTCAAAATTGTTGTAAATAATGTCAACACATGAACCATGAAAATTCAAAGTGAAACCCATTTTAAGCAGTACAATTACAGAAACTAAATTATGTCAAATATCTAGAGCATCAAAAATGTCATGCAAGAGAAAGGTTCGGCACCACACAGTTCAATTTTGCAAGTGCCAATTCCTTTTATTTCAATCCTTGCATTATTTCCCACATGGATACTTTTGTTCCCTAACGATACTCGACAGTACTCCACATAAGTGGCACGACTCTAGTTACATGATTTGTGGCTCCCGAGTCCATAGTCCAAAAAGGATAAGAGTCAAAAAGTAATACAGTGCTAGAAACGTTTATCACACAATGAGAATAAAGAGAAAATGTTATCTACTTTTACTTAGTGTATTCTCGAACAAAATAACCTTCCTGGCCATAGTTATAACATTTCAAATTGGCTTTCTTCTTTTTGTTTCCAAACAATTTACCTTTGCTTTTGTGCCTCTT
>CAJVSB020000298.1:0-61858 GCA_911865555.2 Thlaspi arvense
GGAAGGGTGTTGGCCAAAATTTTGAGTGTTTTGGCTGGCTTCAAGGGTTTTAAAACATGGAAAGAAGGGCACAAGGTTTGGCCTTGATGAGTGGGGGAAACACAATTGGCTTAGAGTTTATGAAAGAAATTGAAACAAAAGGAAAGTGAGTTTTGGGAGGAGAGCAGAAAAATTTCTACAACCTTACCCCTTGGCTGAAATTCTTGAGGATTAAAATGGGTTTTATTTAAGGTTAATAAGTGGTGTAGATGGTAGTTAAGCCAGTTTAGAAATAAGAGTTAGGAAAATGGGCAAATTTTAACCTGAAACTAAGCTATACATAATTAGAGGTAGGGTGAAGTGTGTGCAGAAAATTTTCTGCAAGGTTACTGTACTTGGGCCAAAATTTTGAGGAGTGAATAAGCTTAAATTCAAGGCTAATAAGTAACTAAAAGAAGGGTAAGCCAACTTGGAAGAAAAGTTAGGAAGAAATCAAGATTTTGGCTCAAAACTAAGCTAAACCTAGTTAAAGAAAAGTGGAGGATGTGCAGGAAATTGAAAGCAGAAAATTTTGCAACTTAGCTCCATTTGACCGAAACATTAAGGTGTAGAAATAAACTCTAAACCAAGGTAATTAAGTGGCTTAAGGATGGCGAAATTAACATAGCAAGGGAAAGCTAGAAAAATCCCAAAATTGACTCAAAAAAAAAACATATATAACTGAAGAATTTGTGAGCTATGTGCAGAAAATTTTAGGCAAAAAAAATTCTGATTTTAGGGGAGTTGTAACACTTTAAGAGGGCATGAAATGGGATGGGATTGAAGGCCAAAGAGGGGCCAAAAAGTAGACATAAGGTTATGAAAGATATAAATACTAAATTCAAGTTAAATTCAAATCTAAGTTCCCTGTATGAATGCAGAAAATTTTTAGCAACCTGCGAAGAATTAAGGAATGAGTTTTAAGCCTCCAAAGAACATATAAGAGACTTGAAATGTGATCATAGTCAAGTTAATGAAGGGTTTAAAGAATAGTTCTTAAGAGATGAAGAGTTAGAGAAGTAAATTTGGAGATACCAATGAGTAAATTAGACTAGTTGTAAGTCTAGCAAGTTAAAATTTTCTACAACTTAAAGAATATTATAGGATGATTTTTAGCTCTATAAAGAACACTTAATGAAGTTGAAACTTAAGTTAAGGCTAATATAAGGTAAAGTCATGGTTTTTAAGTAAATGTGAAGTTAATGGTTAAGAAAAGAAAATGTTATAAAGATTGAGGAAGGAGAAATTAGTGACTAGATAATCTAAGGTATTTGGCATGCATCTTCGACAAGTATTCATGGTATACTTATATTTGCATATCCTCACTATAGGAGAAGGGAACAGACATGAGTGAGATTCTGCTAGTTAGCTCCAAGAGGAAAGCAAAAATTACATACGAGGTAAGTCGCATACTTTCTAATCTTAGAACTTTTCAAATGCATGTTTTATGTCAAAAATCATATGTATGTATTTTAGTATCAAAATTAGAAACAAAGTGGCTATATTCTAATTTTTAGTGTATATACGAGATTTTATAGTTTTATAATTTAATGATATTTTGGTACTTGGGCTTCTAAACATAAGATGTTGAGTAGTCATCTAAGGTAGGTGGTGGTTTTACATGCATAACAATATATGATATGTGATTTAGACCTAGGGAAGGGTCTCAAGCGCCAAAAGTTATTTCAGTTTGGTTGTGGAGTAGTGACTCACAGTGCAGACTACTTAGCATTGTAATGCTTGACATGTTTTTGATGTTTTATATTTTTACAACCCTCAAACATTGTCAGCTGTGCACACCTAACCAAAGATTATAAGCTAGATAGTATGTGCTAATGATGTTTATGCTTCCATATGTTTCATCTTTCAACTTGACTTGATGCTACAGTGTACTATTTTTGGTGATTTTACAGTTCTATATTTATAGTGATTAAATGCTTTTATGAACACTATTAACTACAAAATTACTATAAAAAAATTCTCTATTTTTACTAAGTTTAAATTGTATGCCATTCATTGATCTAGCAATCTTGCCACTTATTTCCCATGCAAATACCAAGAGGACTATGCTAATAAGAGTAGCATCTGCATCACTACATCAGACTTCATATCATTTAGTGGAGGTTAGTCTAGTAGGTGTTGTTCTATATTTTAGAATAAGGTAAGAGTTTTGTAATTGTACAAACAGTCTATGACTGAGCATGGATTTTAATAATAGAAAGTACTATATAGTTAGACATGTCTTAATTCATATATATATGTTATTTTTTGTTTTTCCCATCTAGTCATTAATTATGATAGTGGTAGAGAATAGATGTATGATAGAGTCTAAAAGAAATATTTGGATGGTGTGATAATTTTTCTTGACTATACTATTAGCAATAAAGATGACATGGAAACAATTTTGTTCTTGTGACCTTTGTAGTGAAAAATGGAATTTTTTTTCTTTTTTAATTATATAGGATAGGAAAGCTGCCAGTAAAGACCATGTGAGCCAACCAAATTATAATATATATTTGTGTTATTATATGTACAAAATATTTTCAAGAGAGAGAGAGAGAGAGAGAGTCAATAAGAATTAAAAAAGTGAGAATAGAATAAAAGTTGCCTTGAAGTATCGTACTTCACTTCATATTATTTTAAGGCTAGCGTGTTGTCCTCAAGAACAAGAGTGCCTCAAAATGATGATAAGAGTGTGAGTGGTGCTCTTACAATTCTCAATTTTTAATGAGCCTAGTCATAGTTTTGGAGCTTTTACACAAAGATATTTGTAAGAACAAGAGCTGCATTCTATAGCTTTACATATTCTTCATTTGAGGAAAATTCTAGAAACTTCATTGTGGTTAGAAATTTTTATAGATTTTGATCATGCCATCGTTCTTCTACCATTTGATTGGAGAAACATGGAGTTTTGAATTGAATTTACGTGCTGAAATCATGATGGCTGAAACTTAGAGAGAGAAGAAAACCCTATGTTCTTTGACGAATTTAAGAGAAAACTTGTAAGAATTATGTTTTGCTTTGAAAATCATGTATTTTTATGAATTTTTTTTGAGTTTTTGTGTTGTTCATGAAGTTGAAAATAGAGCTATGATAGGGGAGTTTATGTTGGAACAAAGGAAAGAAAGAAAAATGGCAAGAACTATAGGAAACTAAGCTAAAAACCTAAAGTGGATCAGCACTTGGTGAGCAGAAAATTTATGGTTGAAACTTAGAGAGAGAAGAAACCCTATGTTTCTTTGACGAATTTAAGAGAAAACTTGTAAGAATTATGTTTTGCTTTGAAAATCATGTATTTTTATGAATTTTTTTTGAGTTTTTGTGTTGTTCATGAAGTTGAAAATAGAGCTATGATAGGGGAGTTCATGTTGGAACAAAGGAAAGAAAGAAAAATGGCAAGAACTATAGGAAACTAAGCTAAAAACGTAAAGTGGATCAGCACTTGGTGAGCAAAAAATTTTCTGCAAGAAAGGACTTGGTGGCCGAATCAATTAGGGCTAAGAAAGGCTTAACTTTGACTTAAACTTAGTGCTACTAGCCATTAGCCATTCTCTAATATACCTATAGGTATATTAGAGAATGGCTAAGCCAAACAAAAAGAAACATTTGGAACAAAACCGAAATCCAAGCTCTAATATAGGTTATAACTAGGTATAGAAGGTGAGAAAGGGGTGTGCAGAAATTTTCTGCAATGCTATAAGTGTAAGCCACGGATTTAGGGGGATGAAATAACCTTCAAGATGAGTTTAACAAGTAGCTAAGTCAATGGATTAGCTAGCTTGAGGAGGGGAGTTATTAAGGGACCGAACTAAGGCCCAACTTATACAAAAACCAACTAAAGAAATAGAATGCTTGTGTGCAAAAAATTAGAGCTAGAAAATTCAGCAACTTAAGGCAATCAGTTGAGATTTATATGAGGTAGAATGAAGTCTTAAACCAAGGTGATTAAGAGGCTTCAATGAAAATTTAACCAACCTAGCAAGAAAAGAATCAAACTTTCCTCAAAACCTAGGCAAAACCTAAATAGAAGCATGGTGATATTCATGCTAAATTTTGGTAAGCAGAAAATTATGAGAATGAATGATGCTTTGAGGGAGATAGACTTCTCTCTAGGGGCACGAAATAAGCCATATAAAAGGGGGTCAAGATATTAGAAAGAAGGTCTTAAGTTAAGGAAACAATGAAGTTCAAGATGAAAATCAACTTAAAACTAATTATATATGTAAATGTTGATAATTCCAATGACTTAAAAGACTTAGAAGATGGATGTTGGGCCTTCGAAAGAACACTTAAGGAAGTTGAAATGGAACTAACCAAAGCTAAGAAAGAAACAAAGCTATGGTTATTAGAGGAGAGAAAAATAAAGAGTAAAGAAAATATAAGAATTAAGTACAAAAGAAAATTTACAACTAAATGACTTAGATTACATGGCATGCATTTGCATCATACATTCATGGCATCTTACTCATGTACACACACTCTTCACTTGTAGGAGGTGGAGATTTGGTGCAGATGGTAGTTTTACACTCATACATTATGATTTTGAACCCAATGGAGTCTCAAATGTCATAAATTGTGCTAGTTTGACTAGGAGTGATAACCATGGTTGCAAGTTACATGATGTAGTAACACCCGACATGTTTTGATGATTTTATATTTCCATGATTTTACTACCCTCAGACATTGTCGTTGTGTGCACCTGATCAAAGTTAGATAAGATACAGTACAAGATTATGATTCTATGCTCTTGTTTATATCTTTACTATCATAGTTTAATAACACTCTAGTACACTATGGAAATAAATAGTGCTTTTGATGGATTAGTTTCCCTTATATTTCCTATATTAGCTTTATTGGAATTATACTACATGATGATATGAAATGAGCCTCCTATGATATTATTGCTATGGACTTTCATGGATCAATGGATTTCTATATTTAGTTTATGTATGTTGCTATTATAAACCCATTCTGCTTTTTCTAAGTTTAGACTATATGCCATTCACTGGAAATCCATATTCTTATACTATTCTATTTTGCAAATTTTTGGCTAGATTAGCTAAAGCACTATCAATTTCCTACACCAACACCAAAGTTATCACCACATGGTAGTTGGAGGTTGAGATAGCAGGATTCTCTTTGTATTTATTAGTTACCAGTAAATTATGTAGACTTGTATTGGGCATTTCATCTGAGTGAGAGGTTATGTATTGGGATTCGCCTTACAGTTATAGTTGTTATGATTTAGCTGTGATGTATGTTTTATTTTTATCGCATATGTAGAGTGTGAGCATGGATGTATGTTGAGTGTGCATCAACCCATTTGGTGGCATTATTGTTTGAGACTAGATATGCACAATATATATATATATATATTGTGAATTGGAATAGAAAAATACTTCTTATTCCCTTACAGAAAATAACATGTACAACACCCTATATTATAGTAGATGTAAAGAGAGAAATTAGAGCCTAATTAATTACAAAATATACACTTTCCTATCTTATAGCATTGATTAAATCTAAAATTCTATAACTATAATATCTCATAAATTATGGAAGATTTACAGTTATAAAATCTCATAAATTATGGTAAATAATCCCTAAAGATTATGACAGGAAATCTCAAGGAATTCTGCCACATGATGGCCGAATGTTTTGTTTCCAACACTCCACCTCAAGCTAGCTTGAATATATCTGTCATGACTAGCTTGCTGATTAAATAGTTAAATTGCCCTTTGTGAGTCCCTTTGTAAGAATATCTGCAACTTGATCAGTAGTTGGTACATAAATCATGCAAATCAATCCCTTCTCAATTTTTCTTTGATAAAATGCTTGTCAACTTCCACATGCTTGGTTCTGTCATGGAAAACGGGATTATGAGAAATTGCAATTGCTACCTTGTTGTCATAGTACACTTTCATTTGTAGTGTACTTGAAATTTTTATGTCTTCTAATAATCTTTTGATCCAAAAACTTCACAAATTCTATGAGCTACTGATCTAAACTTTGCTTCAGCACTGCTTCTAGCCATTACATTCTGTTTTTTACTCCACCAAGTAACCAAATTGCCTCCAACAAAGGCACAGTAGCCTGAAGTAGATTTTCGATCAGTTATGCACCCAACCCAATCTGCATCTGTATATTCCTTTATCTAGAGATGCTTTTATTTTCTAAACAATAAAATTTACCAAGAGTTCCTTTTAAGTAACTTAGGATCTAGTATGCTGCTTCAAAATGCTCTTGTCCTGGTGAATGCATGAATTGGCTTACCTTACTTACTGCAAATGCTATGTCCGGACATGTATGAGATAGATAGATTAGTCTTCCAACAAGTCTCTGAAACTAGTTTATATTCATCATGTCTTCTTTTCTAGCATGTTGTAGTCTCAAATTAGGCTCAGTTGGTGTTTCACAGCTTTACATCCGAGCATGCCTATTTTACTTAGTAAGTCAAGTGTATACTTGCATTGAGTAACAAAAATACCTTCCTCAGATCTAGCAAACTCCATTCCAGAAAATACTTTAGTGTTTCCAGGTCTTTTATTTCAAAGTCCGTTGCAAGTATGTCCTTTAACCTACCCAATTCGATGCTATCATCACTTGTAAGAATAATGTCATCTACATAAATAATCAAGATAGCTATTTTACCTTCTCTTGAGTGTTTGTAGAACATAGTATAATCTGCTTGGCTTTAACTGTATCCATATTTTTTTAGAACCTTCCCAAATCGTACAAACCATGCCCTCGAAGATTGTTTAAGACCATACAAAGATTTCTTAATTTACACACTTTATCTTCACCCAACATCTTCTTAAAACTTGGAGGTAAACTCATATAAATTTCTTCTTCTAAATCTCCATTCAAGAAGGCATTTTTTACATCCAATTGATGTAAAGGCCAATTATAGATCACAATTAGAGACTATAGCACTCGAATTTGAGTTCATCTTGGCAACAGGATCAATGTTTCTTGATAGTCAACCCTAAAGGTTTGTGTAAACCCTTTTGTCACAAGTGTTGCCTTAAATCTTTCCACCTTGCCATCAACGTTGCACTTTACTATAAATACCCACTTACACCCTACAGCCTTTTGTCATTGGGTAGGTTTGTCATCTCCCAAGTTCCATTCTTTTCTAGGGCGTTCATCTCTTCTATAACTGCTAATTTCCAATTTTGATCATCCAATGCTTCCTCAATGGTTCTAGGAATAAACATGTTAGTTATTTTTGAAGTAAATACTCTATAACTGTTGGAAAGTCTATCATAGGACAAATATTTGGCAATAGAATATTGGGGGCATTTTCGAGTTCCTTTCCTAATAGCTTTAGGTAGATCAAAATCTGTGGGTACATCATTTAGAGAAGGAGCTGGAGATTGGGTAATAACAGTTTGAGGAATAAGATCAAAGTTACCTGAAGTATTTAAGGAACCTTTTTCCAAAGATTCTGATTGGCTTTGTGGCAAAATGACTTGTTGGTCTTTATCTTTTTTGCTGATTTTTCTCCAAGTGTAAACTATAAGTTCAGGTTTATGAACAGTTTGTTCCAACTGTAGTATTTCTCCCCCTGTTTGTGAACCATCTATGTTTGAAGGCATTTGTTGAGATTCTCCTTCATTCTCCATATCTTGAACATTTTTTTTCTGCATTTGTTGTTCAAAATATTGGGATGGAGATGAAAGAATGGGATTTAGTAAGGAATCCAAAGTTGTTTCCAAAAAAATTTCTTCCTTTCTTTCACTCTCCCCCTTAAGAAAATTTTTGTAACATAAGGTTGATTTTCAAGAAACGAGACATCCATACTAACCTAAATTTTTTTGTT
Organism: Thlaspi arvense; assembly: GCA_911865555.2. NCBI lineage: Eukaryota > Viridiplantae > Streptophyta > Magnoliopsida > Brassicales > Brassicaceae > Thlaspi > Thlaspi arvense. Next base: position 7,841 of record CAJVSB020000298.1, read on the forward strand.
TGAAGATTATAGCATTTGTAGCCTTTTTTATTCAGGGCATATCCTATGAAAACACATTTTTCAGCTCGAGGATCAAGCTTGGATTGAAATTGGTTGGGTATATGAACAAAAACCATGTAGCCAAATATTTTTAAAGGTAAATCTGCATTTATGTGACAAGTAGGAAATGTTTTTTTTAAAATAATCTAGGGGTGTAATATATTGTAAAACACGAGTAGGCATTCTCTTAATTAAATAAGATGCAGTCAAGATGGCATCTCCCCAAATACATTTAGGAACATTCATAGAAAACATTAGAGCTCGACTTATTTCCAATAAATGCTTGTTTTTTCTTTCAACAATCCCATTTTGTTGGAGAGTGTTACGACATGTAGATTGATGTAAAATATCTTTACTTCTCAAAAAATCTCCCAAAATTTCATTAAAATACTCCTTTCCATTATCAGATCTAAAAATGCTGATTTTGGACTCAAATTGATTTTCTACCATTTTGAAAAAATCTTGAAACACATTTTTTACTTCAGATTTGTCATTCATCAAATAGACCCAACAAAGACGAGTATGGTCATCAATAAAATTTACAAACCACTTTTTACCGGTCATGGTAGTGACCTTCGAGGGGCCTCACACATCACTGTGAATTAGGTAAAAAGGTTTAGAGGCATGGTAGAATTTTGAATGATATATAACTTGATGGCTTTTTGATAAACAACAAATTTTACATTGAAAAGAAGAACAATCATAATTTTTAAACAACTTAGGAAACGAATGTTTAAGATATGGGAAACTAGGATGCCCTAACCTAAAATGCCAAAGCATTATTTGATCACGAGCAGACATTGAATAGATACTCTTACCAAACCCTTGAATACTTTTATTTCCAGGGAGATCATCATCAAAATAATAAAGACTATTGACCATTTTAGCACTGCCAATCATCTTCCCAGAGTTCAGGTCCTGAAATTCACAATAAAAGTCAAGGAAAACAACACGACAGTTAGAGTCTTTAAATAATTTGCTAACAGATAACAAATTGCATGCCAAATTAGGAACATGGAGGACAGATTGAAGGGTTATATTTTCTAAATTTTTATTTGACCTTTTCCTACAATGAATGAAAAACTTCCATCTGCAGTTTTAACCTTTTCAATTCTAGAATAGAATGAATAATTATGGAAAAGGGTAGAAGTTGAAGTCATATGATCAGATGCCCTGAATCAATTATCCATGAGATAGAATTTTTTCTACAAGAAAGAGCAATAGGTGTAATACCTATTTCTGCAAAAGAACCATTAGGAGTACCAGATAAGAAAATGGTTTGTAACAGTTTAAGAAGCTAATCCATTTGCTCCTTGTTAATTGGATTTGCTTCAGCTTCCTTTGCATAAAAGGATCCATGTGTTGTTTTTCACTTGGTTTGTTTCCTTCCAATTTGTGGGCTTCCCAAGGAGTTTCCGGACTTCTCTCAGGTATGGCGTGGTTTGTTGCAATGATCACACCATACACGAGATTTTCCATTTTACTGAGATTTAAAAATTCTATTTGCACTTGCATCTGAAGATGCCATGGCTGAGGCTTCTACAGACGTAAGAGTACCCTTCTTTCCAAGCATAACATTCCTACGACTTTCCTCCCCTCTAACTTCAGTAAAGACTTTACTAATTAGTGGTAAAGGTTAGTGGCCAATTATTTTTCCTCTAACTTCATCAAATTCTACATTTAATTCCGTTAGGAATTTGTAGATACAATGATTTCCTATCATCTTTTTGTAGTGATTATAGTCATCAACTGATTTCCACTCATAGTCATTGAATAGGTCCAAATCTTTCCATAACCTTTTCAATAAATTGAAATACTTAGTGACATTGTCCTCATCTTGACAAATTTCACTAAGTTTAATGGTTAGTTCATATATTTGGGACTAATTTCCCAAATCTGAATACATCTGGGTGACATTATCCCAGAGTTCCTTGGTTGTTGAATAACACAAGTAGTTGGAGCTTATGTCCGCTTCCATGGAATTGACTAAGCAAGTCATGACCATGGAGTTTTCAGCATCCCAAGTAGCATACATCGAGTCCCCTTCAGCTAGTGCCTTTTTGTCTCCTGTCAAGTATTCGATTTTCCTTCGGCCCCGAATGTACATCCTTATTGATTGAGACCATCGTAAGAAATTATCACCATTAAATTTGATATTTGTAATTTGTACTAGGTGAGAATCAGTACTAGAGATATGTTTCTCAAAGGGATTTGAAGGATCAACAATGGTGGATTCAGTTTTGGACATGATGAATAGTGGCTAGAGTTTTTCTTGGCTATGGATCAAAAAATAGGCTAGGGGTTTCTTAGTAGAGTCAGAGAATAAGTCCCTGACTCCGATACCATGTGAATTGGAATAGAAAAATGCTTCTTATTCCCTTACAGAAAATAACATGTATAACACCCTATTTATAGTGAATGTAAGCAGAGAAATTAGAGCTTAATTAATTACAAAATATGCACTTTCCTATCTTGTAGCATTGATTAAATCTAAATTCTATAACTGTAATATCTCATAAATTATGGAAGATTTACAACTATAATATCTCATAAATTATGGCAAATAATCTCCAAAAATTATGGCAAGAAATCTCAAGAAATTCTGCCACATGATGGCCGAATATTCTGTTTCCAACATATATATATATATATGTATATTTCTATCACAGGTACCACAAATTCTACCAATAAAATTACGAGATGGGGGTTACAATAGCTGTCATACTAATGAACTTTGGCACGGTAATAGGTGGTTGCTACCCTATTATCATACCTCACTCAGTTAAGGAAGGGTGTGATAGTTAAAGTAGTATCAAAGCCAGATTTGAGAAAATAATAAGTCTTGGTTGACAAAGTGTAGGGTTAGGTTCATGGATGATATTTGCATAATGTGCATGTTCTAGTCCACAAGAATTTGTGTTTATTGTAGGATTATGGCGCACACTAGGAGAGGCAGAGGTCGACGTAAGAGTAAGCAAGCACAGAGCAGGCACTTGGCCAACCTCTTAGGGACACCACAAGCATTGTATCCTTAGCAACACTCAAGGAGCCCCAAATAGATTGAAGCAACAATACACCATGAACTATTTCCAGTTGCACGTATATTGCTCAACAAAATTGCACTCAAGCACACACACATACACACACATAGATGCATGTCTTAGCCTAGAAATTGAAAATAATTTTCAATAATTCTAACCTAGTGAAAATGAAGCAATTACAGAGTCACAACTTATTATCTTGAAGTGTGCATTGAGAAACCTAATTGAAATAATAATAATGGTCAAACAATTGAATTATAAACTTTTGCAACCTTAGAGGTGTGATATTTGCAGAAAAGAAGGGATTGTCAAACAATTGGAAATTGAAATGTGAAATATGAAATGGAAACACGAAATTGGAAACTACCTAATCGATGGAGAACAAAGACCCATTTTAAGAAAATAATAAAGAAAGAATACGTATTGCCATAGTCAATGACAGATTCTAAGGTTTGTTTGGACGGAGAGTGTCACACACCCACCCCTCCTGTCTGACTGAGTAAGGCATGATAGTGAGACAATGGACAACACCCTCCCATGCCTAATAAAACACGCAAGAACGCCGGTCACTATAACTCTTATCATAACTGGCTCCACTATCTTAACCTATAATATTTATGTAACATAAAATACAAGCTACATAACATTAACCACACGGATTATCGCGCATTCGAATCATGCATCAAAATAAAGTTTATAGCATTATTTCTACAAATTTATCCTACTCGGTATTACTTTTCTGACATTATAAGCAAACTACATCTATTGACTTAATATAGAAAATCCAAGGCTCTCTCCTTTCAACTAAAATGTATAAATATAACTTGCTAGCCCAACCTCCACTAGAGGGTGTGATCTCTGATGCAAGTGCAGGGATATGATGATGCTCTAGTTGCATAGCCTAAAATTTGCATGATTGATAAAGCAAAGTGAGAATATAATTCCTAGTAAATGGCGTACAATCTAAGCCTAGTAGAAACAGAGAGTTTTCTAGTAACAATACAGTTAAACAAGATTTGAGAAAATATTCAACCATTGAAATCATATAATCAAGAAATCACAAGAAAAGTAGTTTAATTTTGAAATACTATAATATCACACTAAGCTGAAACATGGGAAACATAAAGAAAGAAAAGAAACCATGAACATGTATTGGCTAGCCTATATTTCTGATTAGGTGTGCACAGTCAACAATGTTTGAGGGCAGTAAATATAAAAACATAGAATTATCAAAATATGTTAGGCGCTACTATATTGTGTAACTTACACTATGGGTCATCACTCTGTAGCTAAACTGATACAGCCTTTAATGTCTGAGACCTTACTGGATCCAAAGTCATATACCATATACTATTTGTAGAACTGCCACCTACCCCACATGACTACCTAATATTTCATGTTTGAGTGTCAAAGTACCAAAATCATAAAAATATATATATATATATATATGTATATAAGAAACTAGCACATAAATCACTTTGTTTCCAATTTTGATACTAAAATACATGCATGTTATGGAAAAATTTTTATTTTAGTCATAAAACATGCATTTAAAAAAAATCTAAGATTAGAGAGTATGACATTCATCTTGTATGTAATTTACCGTTGTCCTCTAGCTTACATTCTAGTTATTCTAAACACTCTCCGTAAGCGATTCCTATATATACAATAAGCTACTCTCTTAGACTTAATTTTTCTTAAACAAATATTAGCTTACTATACCTTATATACTACTCTAATTTGCTTGGTGATGTCTCCAAAATTTTCTTCTCTAACTCCTCATTTCTTAAGACCCATTCCTTAAACCCTTTATTAGCTTGACTATGCTCAAGTTATAACTCCCTTAAGTGTCATTTGGATGCTTAAAACTCATTCCTCAACTCTCTTAAATTGCTAAAAATTTTCAGCATTCATATATGGGACTTAGTTTTGAATTTAGCTTGCATTAGCCTTTATTTCTTTCCTAACCTTGTGTCTCCTTTTGGCCCCTCTTTGGCCTACAATACGACCCCATTTCGTGCCCCCTTAAAGGGTTATAACTCCTCTAAAATCATTTCCCTCAATCAAATTTTTTGCCCAAAGTTTCTTACACACATATCACAACTTCCTTGATTAGGTATATCTTGTTTTCGGGCCAATTTTGGGACTTTTCTAACTTTTCCTTGTTAAGTTAGTTTACCCATCCCTTAAGCCACTTAATTGCCTTGGTTTAGGGCTTATTTTTGCCCCTTAGTATTTCTTCCAAGTGAAGCAAGGTTGCAAAAAGTTTTTGCTCTCACTTTTCTGCACACCATCCACTACTCATTTAGCGAGGTTTAGTTAGTTTCAGCTCAAATTTTGGTTTCGTCCTAACTTTTCTTCCTAAGTTGGCTTAACCTGCCCTTCAGCTACTTATTAGTTTTGGATTTAAGCTCATTTCAGTTCTCCAAGAATTCAGCCAAAGCATGGTAATCTTGCAGAAAAGTTTTCTGCTCACTCTAACCTCTTTCAAATTCAATTCTAAGCTTTGTTTCCCAACTTTCCTTACTTTAACTTTTTCTTTTTCTATTTCAACATAACCTTTCCTATTTCTCCTCTATTTCCAACTTGATAGACAACATCAAAACTCACAATTGACCCATAGAAACACAAAATTTTCCAAAGCAAAACAAGGTTCCCAACAAGTTTTCTCAAAAATTACAAAGTTATACAATTTCTCTCCCCTTCTAGTTTTGGTTTTGCTAGGGTTTCAACATGCAAAATCAGTTTAAAACATGATTTTACTCCAATTAAATGATAGAGAATTGAAAAAAAAAATCAATCTATGCAAGAATATTAAACAAAACTCAAGAAATATCTAGAATTTTCCACATATTCTTATTTTTTTCTTCTTTCTTCTCTCCTCTCTCTCTCTTTTCTTACCTTCCCTTGCATGCCCCATCTAGAGTGTTTAGGGCCTTCTAGAGGCTTACATATATATATATATGTGTGTGTGTGTGTGTGTGTGAACTAACCATTTTGCCAATTTTACTAAAGATTTCTTTCTCCATGTTTCTTATGCTCTTTCTTTTATATCTCCTCCTTAACTTCCATCTTATATCCCTATTTGTCCTTGATTTTAGCAATCTCAAAACATGATTAACATACTAATTAAGCTTACTAATCTCATTAATCTAATTATTGCTCACTTATGTGCTTAATTCTAAATTTTTCTCCAAAAATTCTCTGTATTTTCAACCCAATCTATCACCAAATTCCAAATCTTATTTCCACAATCATAATGTACTAACTCCTTAAGGTCCCATAGCCTCTCAATCCTCTTCTCTAAAATTATGATTAACACCTTAATTAACCTCTCTAAGTTTCACTACTTAAAAACTCTCATTTAGGAATTTAATTTCTAGGTTTTTCTTCTCAATTTTCATCTTTCTTTTCAATCCATTCTCATACTATATCATACTCAATTTATTTGTGTCTTCTGGGTTTTATTTCCCTCTCTTATCTCTTCAAGTTAAGAGCTTAAATTAAAGCTAAGCTACAAATGAATCTTCTTGAACTTATTCAACTAAATCTGTCCATTTTTTATTTTCACTTCCCAAGTTTTCTTCTAAGTTCATACTCCCTTTTCCTCTAATAGCTTCCACCACTCAACTCCGCACTTTCCTTAATATTTTCTTAAAGTCCTAAGGTTTCATTTTCTTCTCCTAGGTTATGTATAAGAAAAATAAAATAATTCTTTATTAGGCTTAAATTATTACTAACAGGAAATGAACGTTAATAATATATGCAAAGCATGTAATGATGCAAAAGTAAATATCGTGAAATTTAAACTTAGTTTGGAATGTCACATTAACCTTTCCCTTCTCCAATTCAACATAGTCTCTCCTATTTTTCCCCTATTTTAACTTCATAAACATCACCAACATCCACAATTAAACCATAGATACAAACAATTCTTCAAAGCAAAGCAAGATTCTAAACTTATTTCTCAAAATCTTCCAAAGTTGTGCCATTCTTTCCTTTACCCTAGATTTAGTTCAACCACTATTCCAGGACATAAACCAGCCTCGAATCAAGATTAGAAACTGATTAAATGGTGTAGAATTGAGAGAAAGATCAAAATATACAAAAATCTCAAACAAAAAACTCAAAATTTTCTAGAAAATTCTAATATTTCTTATATTTTCTTTTTCCTTCTTTCTCTTTTCTTTCTTTTTTCTCTCTTGTGTCAACTAGGGAAAATTCTAGAGCTTTACACATTGTTGAGATTATGTAATATTTTATTTTTTTAATTGGAGATTGTGTAAATTATAATTAAAAATTGTATAGATTAGGAAAATTGATTTTGTTTCCTTTTTCATATCTCTGTAAATTGTACACATTCATACATTGAGATCTGAATACATATGTAAGTGAATATAATTTTTTTGTTTTCAATATGATATCAGAGTAGTGTGTAGAGAATATTTAGTCAAAACCCTAGCCACTATATCTAGTCCTATGCCAACTTGTTCCTTCTTTGATATCTTTGACCTGTGACCATATTGCCGGCATCGTTTGTAGTTGACTATCAAAGCCTTAGCCTTTGCCTGTCTATTCTAAAGACATCGTCTCTTGTCATCATCAACGTCTTCTAGCTTTGTCTGTCTCAACCGTTGTCTAGTGGCTTCATCAACTTAATATCATCCCTAACGTCATTGGCTGTCAAGGTTGCAGGTCACATCTCCAGTTGACTTCATCTGCGGTGACTTCATCTACTGGTTTCATCACTTTGTCTCTGGTCCATAAAGTTTCCAAAGCCCTTCTTAACATTTACTTTGTCGTCAAAGCTGAATGATTGCCTTTCCTCATAGTCATCTTTAACCACCGATATCATTCACCAGTTTAGTAGTCCCAGTTGACACTACTTTAGTCATCTCCACCATAACCATAGTCGCTTAAGCTGACCAAGCTTACTTCATTGTCTAGCCTCTTGTCTGCAATTGTCAAGACCCTCAACTCATTTTCAACTGGCAATATTTGCAACTTTCCCAAAAGCCTTAAGTCATCTTCTAAGGATACTAGATCCTCAATATCAAAAGCCTTGAGCAAACCTACCTCCACTCAACCAATCCAATTCACCTGTCCACTTCAACAACCGATTTTGATCGGTTCAATCCGGTTCAGACGGTTCAACTTAGTTTAACTAGTTCAATCTAGTTTGGTCCGGTTAGGCAATTAGGTTAGTTCAAATTCAGTTTAAATCAATTTTTTCTAGCTTAACGATTTCATTTAGTTACATCAAAAAAGCTTATAAAATGATGTCAAACTCGAGATACTGTGGTAGATGTGGAAGTCGTCCTCAATGTACTTATTGCAAAAGAATAGGCCATACTCAACATACATATTACTCTCCTCATAGATTTTCTGAAAATTCTAGTAATTTCTCTCAAAATAAACGTTCTAAAATTTCAAAAGCCAAGTATCACAAATATCTTCAATTGAAAGCTGCAAAACAAACTTCGTCTTTTACTACCACTATTACTTATATGGGTAAATGTATTGTTTGTATTTCTCATACTTGTCCAAGTCCTTAGATACTTGATTCTCGTTCCTCTGATCATATATCTGGTAACTGTTTTCTTTTCACTTCTCTTTCTACACTTGGTTTTCCCAAATTTGTCACTTTGGCTTGGAGGATTTCTACACGACTTGAAGAGGAATTATTAAAAAAAGATTCTTTCTGCCTTATTTTTTCTATTTTCAATCTTGAACCCTGCTTTTGTATCTTAGGTTAAGAAGTAACTTTTTGATTGTGTTGAACATCTATTTTGATTGTAATTCTAATTTATTTATTGAAGGAATTTGGCAATTGTTTGCTCCTAAATCCATTTGGCTTTTTGTTACAAGTTTGAGGGACCAACTTGACTAGTAATAACTTGTCTAATAAGTAGTTAAATTTAATCTTTAGGGATCAACTTGGATTAATTTCTAATTGATAAAGAACTTGGTAAATTTCAAATATTAGTTTTTAGGGACCAACTTGGGTGAATTTCAAATCTTAGTTTCTAAGAACCAACTTGGGCTAAGAACTAAATTTAATCAATTTCATAAATCAGCCTTCATTCAAGTAATTCTTTCAATTCAATCATTTAAAGCAAGTGTTTACTGGTTGTTTGAAATTATTGAGAAAAATTGTGTAGAGCAACACCTATTTATCATTCCATCATTCTTTTTTCTTATTTTTTAAGTGTTTAAACCATTTTTAAGCATTTACTACTTTTGAAGCAATTTGAATTTTTAGTTTTAAAAGCAATCTGACATATTTAATCTACCACATTCATTTTCTCCCTAGGAGATGATCTCAAGGTGTACTAATCACTTATTATAAGTGATTTGTGTACTTAAGAGTACTTTTAAATTTGTAGCAAATGTTGACATGGATGTTAGCTTTTACATTGAGTAAACCTTAAACTGACTATTGTTTTTGTTAGTTATTAGACACTATTATTTGATAGGTTACTGAAATTTGCAGTTATATCCAACTTACAAAAGAGACTATCAAAATTTTTTGAGAGTCTACTTTGATTAATACGATTTGTAGTTCTTGACGTTGATTTTAGGGCTAGTAAAACTATCCTCAACACCAACCATGATCCCTAGAATTGAGTTATCAAAATTACGACCGCGTTTTCACTTTTGTATAAAAAGCATTCAAAGCAATTTTTTATTATTTTCAGTTTTCAACCCATTTTTAGAAAATATTTCCCAAAATAAAAATAGAAACATAAATACCAAATGTATTTTCAAGCTTGTTTTCTATTTTTATTGAAAATGAGAACATAAAACAAGTCAATCAAATAAGCCCTAACATTGTCTATTTTCTATTTTTATAGAAATGAAAATGAATTTTTGTTTTATTTTTGTTAAATTGAAAATAAGAAACACATTTAATAATTACTATTTGTTGCATTCTTGTGACAATATACAAAAAAGAATTATCACTTGATATATTTTATTTCATTATCTAAATTTCTCTCTATTTCCCATTTGTTAATCTCTATATAAGATTCTCTCTCTGCAACTGCTATGTTCAGTTGTTGCATTTTTGTGACAATATACAAAAAAGAATTATCACTTGATATTTTATTTCATTATCTAAATTTCTCTCTATTTCCCATTTGTTAATCTCTATATAGGATTCGCTCTCTGCAATTGCTATGTTTCAGTCTATGTCATGACAAAATTTCTTTTGATACATGTTTACCTTCACCTAAAATTTCTCCATACAGAATGTTGTTTCTTGAAAACATTTTTTAGCCTTTTTTCGTCTAAATTTTCTTTTACCTCTTCAATCTCTTAATTTGTATTATAGTCTTGTAAAATTCTTTCTAAAATAATTTTTTCTTCTTAAATTTTTTCTTCTAATACATAATGTTTTGCCTCTCTTTATCCACAATTAATTTCATCTTTTTTTTTTATCATTTGATTTCTTCATCTAGGCAAGATCATTATAATTGAAATTACACTTCTTTTAACTGTATGTTGTCATTTTAGCCAAAACAAGTGAAATATAGATTTTGCATTGATTAAAAAAAATTAAAAAGTGTTTAAAGTGTGGAAGTTAGAAATATTCGTAAATTTTGTTGTATATTAAAAGAAAAGGCTAATAAATAGATATTTGGTAAAATAGTTATAATAATTGTTTTATATGTCATGTCTAAATTACTTATTCATTTAATACTTGTTACTCTAATATTTTAAAAGTTTAAAGTTTGATAATTAAAATTTTAAAATTCAATATAAAATTAATAATATTATTATTATTAATTATTTATGTTTTACCTACTAGGTCCTTTTCTAAAATTTCCTAAAAACAAAATTGTTATTTATTAAAATAATTTTCATCCCATAGCCTTCATGTGAAGAAATGATTTTTATTATTTTTGAAAATATGTAAAATTTATTTAAATTGAAAAATAAATAGGTTTCAAAATTAGAAAATATTATTGTTGATTGGCATAATGGTAAGTTGATGTTATAATTAAAATATTAAAAAATATATTTGTCTAGCAAAAATTTGATTTATTTACAATTATAACATTAGCTATAAAAAGTAAATATTTTGGTACTTACATGACATCCCAAGCCTATTAATGACTTTAATGCATTGTTATTCTGGCATATCTGCATCATTTTGCATTGCATGGATATTTATAATAAGCTTCATAAATAAATTTGGTTAAATAAAAATTTGTACATTTTTCTTGTCCACTACCCTAAGAGAAGAAAATTAAATCTTAGAAGACTTTAAGAAAATATTAAGGAAAGTATGGAGTAGAGACGGAAATTATTAGAAGAAAATGGAGTAAAAACTTAGAAGAAAACTTGGAAAGTGAAAATAAAAACGAAGAGATTTAGTTGAATAATTTTAAGAAGACTTATTTGTAGCTTAACTTTAATTTAAGCTCTAACTAGAAGAAATGAAGAAGAAATAGAGAAATAAAATCCTAGAAGACACAAAGAAATTGAGTATGATATAGTAGTAGAAGTAGATTGAAAAGAAAGATAAAATCTAGTAGAAAAACTTAGAAATTAAATATCTAAATGAGAGCTTTTAAGTAGTAAGAATTAGAGAAGTTAATTAAGGTGTTAATCATAATTTTAGAGAAGAGGATTGAGAGGATAGGGGACATTAGTGAGTTAGTATACTATGAATGTGGGAATAGAATTTGAAATTTGGTGGTAAATTGGGGAGCAACTGTGGAGAATTTTTGGAGAAAAACTTATAATTAAGCACATAAGTGAGCATAAGTTAGATTAATGAGATTGTTGAGCTTAATTAGTATGTTAATCATGGTTTGAGTATGCTTAATCTAAGGGACACATGGGGAGTAAAAATGGGAGAAGGGACATAAGGGGCATGGAAGGAAGTGAAATTATAATAAAGAGGTAATTTGGTTATTTCATTTAGGAGGTGAGGGGCACCCATTCAAGGTAGATATATATAGCCATGGAAGGCCCTAGATGGGGCACACAAGGGAAGAGAAGAAAAGAGAGAAAAAAGAGAGAATGAGAGAAAGAAAGAAGAAAAAGTAAAGAAAAGGCAAGAATTCTTGAAAAATTCTAGAAAATCCTCAATTTTGTTTAATATTCTTGCATAGATTGATTTTGTTTTCAATTCTCTATCATTTAATTAGAGTGGAATCTTGTTTAAAACTGATTTTGCTTGCTAAAACCCTAGCAAAACCAAAACTAGAGGGGAGAGATTTGTGATTTTTGAGAAAACTTGTTGAGAACCTTGTTTTGCCTTGGAAAATATTGTATGGTTCAATTATGAGTTTTGGTGTTGTCCATGAAGCTGGAAACAAAGAAGAAATAGGGGAGGTTGTGTTGAAGTGAAGAAAGGAAAGTTAAGGCAAGGAAAGTTAGGAAACAAAGCTTATAATTTAAGTTGGGAGAGGTTAGAGTGAGCAAAAAAATTTTCACAAGACTACCATGCTGGGGCCGAATTCTTGGGGGATTGAAATGAGCTTAAATCCAAAACAAATGAGTAGCTAAAGAGATGGTTAAGCCAACTTAGGAAGAAAAGGCAGGAAAAAGTTAAAATTTGAGCTCAAACTAAACTAAACTAAACCTAACTAAAGAAGTAGTGGGTGATGTCCAGAAAAGTGAGAGCAAAAAATTTATTCAACCTTGCTTCACTTGGCTGAAATATTAAGGGGCAAAAATAAGCTCTAAACCAAGGCAATTAAGTGGCTTAAGGGATGGGTAAACTAACTTAGGAAGGAAAAGCTTGAAAAGTTCCAAAATTGGCTCAAAAACAAGTTGTACCTAATTAAGAAAGTTGTGCTATGTGTGCAAAAAACTTTTGGTAAAAAAATTTTGATTTAAGGAAATGATTTTAGGGGATTATAAGTCTCTAAGAGGGCACAAAAGGGGGTTGGATTGAGGGTCAAAGAGCGACCAAAGGGAGATAAAAAGTTAAGAAGGAAATAAAGATTAAATGCAAGTCAAACTTAAAATGAAGTCCCACAAATGAGTGCTGAAGTTTTTTAAGAGACTATTTCCCCTCTCATCTCTTGACTCAACTAGTTTGGGACAACCAGATGACTACATCCAAGTCTTCATCTCATTTTCCCTTAATGGCGAGTACAGGGACTCAATTTGATGTTATTCCATAAGAGGGAAGGATGGTCGTGGATCAAGTGAATCAAGTGATCTCTAGCTCCTTTGCTTGTCCTATCCTAGGAGATCCAACTAATGGACTTGCAGTAAGCCAATTAAGTGATTCGTTCAACCTCCACTAGCCATGGCTAAGAGACCAAAGGAGTGTCTTTTAAGTCCTCAAAAGCCACTTAAGAGAGTTGACAGTTAAGCATAGTTAAGGTCAAGGAAGGGGTGAAGGATTGTTCATATGAAATAAGGTGGTAATGGTTAGAAAAGAACACACCATTACAGATGAGGAATGAGGAAACTAACTAAACTAGTAAATAAATAGCTTAAAAAATTTAGTATGCATTTTCATTATGCATTGATAATAGTTTTATTTACATTTGCATATCCTCACTACAGGAGAGGGAAACGGACACGAGTTAGATTTTGCTAGTCAGTTTCAAGAGGACAGTGGTAGACTACATACAAAGTGAGTGGTATACTCTCTAATCTTAGATTTTCTAAATTATGTATGTATGTTTTATGACAATTAGAAAATGTTTTCTAAAATATGTATGTATTTTGATATCAAAAATTGGAAATGGAGTGGCCTATGTATTGATTTCTAGTACATATATGGGATTTTATGATTTACAATTTTATGATATATTTGTCCTTTGACACCCAAATTGAAATGTCGGACAACCACTTGGGCATGTGGTAGTTCTATATGTAGTACATCATATATGATTTTAACCTTAGTAAGGACTTAGACGCTACAAACTGTGTTAGTTTGGCCAAAGAGTTGAGACCTTTAGTGCAGACTACTTAGTCAGTACCATCTGACATGTTTTCATGTTTTGCATTTTATGTATACTGTCCCATAGATCTTCAACTATGCACTTCTAACTAGGTTATACATGTTAAAGGCTATTAAGATCTTCGGTTGTGCACACTCGACCAGAGTTACAAGTTAGACAGAATATATTTACAATTTTTCTGCTTTCTTATGTTTCCATGTTTCAGCTTGATTTGACTTTACAATATATCAAAATTTAACTATTTTTATTGTGATTGCTTATTTATACGCTTCAAGGTTAAATGGTTTCTCGAGCTATGTTTTATTACGTTGATACTATGAAAAACTCTCTATTTTCACTAAATTTAAATTGTATATCATTTATTGGGACAACAGTCTCACTACTCTTTTTCCCATATAGATACCAAGAGGACTTAGTTAATGACAGTAGCTCCTGTATCACTACATCAATATTTCATATCATTTAGTAAATGTTAGGCTAGTAGATAGTGTTTGTATATTTTAATGTAAGGTGAGAGTTTTGTAGTTATATAGAGAGTTTAAGATTAAGATTGAATTATAATAATAGTAATGTGGTACATAGAAAGTTATATGAAAATAGTGAAATATATTTTCTTGATGGTGTATAATTAAACTATATATGGGTATGATAATTATTTTGTATAACAAATATATTATGTTACACAGGTGTCACAGATCATACTAATGAGACAGCTTATAACAAGGATTACAGTGATTACTATTCTCTTGTGTCTTTTCAAAGTAAGAGGGTGTTGGCCACTGTCCCACTGTCATGTCTCTCTTAATCAAATAGGAGGACAGGGTGTGACATTATACATTTAGTTATTTTTTACTGAAATTTAGAAAAAAGTAACTCTAAACATATAATCCTAGACAAATAAAATTATTTTTTAATTAAAAGTAAAAAAACTAATGAAAAATAACTTGCACAAACATACTCATTAACCAAAGGCATAAAAAATACATGGGAGAAAACCATTATTTTGACACATAAATGATTTTCTCTTTATTAATTTGGTACTTCAAAATTTTTTTCTATCAATTTAGTATGTCAAATATTCATATTTTATTAATTTTGTATATAAGAATGTGTCACTTTATAACATAATTCAAAATATAACAAAATTTAAATGGTGTATTAATCATATTTGTTAAAAAATTAGTACTCAACAACATAATACAATACACTCTAAAATAAAAACTCACAAAGTTACATCATATAAAAAAGAATTATATATCGAGTATAGGGTTATGGTCAGACTAGTTCCATGGATTTTTTTTTTTTTTTTTGTCTTTATAAAATTGTATGCCAGGTTAATTTTTATTGAATAAAATAAAATTAAATTCAAAATAAATTTAAATAAAAAATTCCTTAATCTTAACATACTAATGGATAGAAATGTATGAAAAACTCTTAATTAAAAAGTAAAATAAGATATTTAAATAAAAATAGGGTAGTAAAATTAATTTATTCTAATAATATCAAGAGATGTCGAGGAGGAGGTGGGCAAAGGTGACCAAAAACTAGGGATGAGGGGTGTGTCGATAGCGACGTGGTAAAAGAATTGATAGTAGAGCAAAGTTGAAATTTTAAATTATATTATATTGTGTTAATAACTATTAATTTTTTAGTAAAATTCATTTGATGCGTCGTTTAAATTTTAGGATTAACTTCAGTAACCTCTCTTAAATTCTCAATAGATCATCACTTAAATCTCTCGATTAAAAACATCATTTGTCCTCTTGAATTTTAACAGTCGTTATGTTGGCCATTTTGTTTCATTGATGTTGCATGAAAATGTCAAAGTCTCTTTACTAATCCTCCCTTAAACCGTCATAATTCATCAGTTAAGCCTCTTAACTAGGAAAAAAATATATCATTTACCCTCTAATTTTAATAGTTCACACTAAATTTATTGGTTAAAGTCAATAAGATAAATAATTTACTTACTTAAATATCTTAAAGAGATGGGTTAGCAAGGCAAGAGATGCATGGAAGGATGAAAGTTCAAATGGTGGAAGTTGGGCAAGCTGAGCATGCGAAATATATATTTTATTATATATGTTTATTTTTATTTTATATATATGTATAAAATAAAAATATCTAAAAATATATATGATCTAAAATATATATTTATATATAGATATGTAATGCATTTAAAAAGGAAGAAATCCAACATGCTTTTTTTAAAAAATCACCCTTAAGAAAGAGCCCTACAACTCATCCTCCATGCTCGAAAACCCCAATCCCTCTTCCTTCTTTGCAAACTCTCTCCTCTTCCCTACCCAAAAAGCCCAAACCATTTTTCTCGGAAGAGAAGCTCCATTTTTCATAGATATAAGGGTAGTTTTCATAGTACATGTGTACTTTGTGTAATTTTGTAAGCTTATTAGAATATTTAAGTAAATCACTGAACTGTGAAAAGTTTTTTGCAAGATTTGAATTTGATTAAGGATTATATCTTTATTTTATTTTTTAAGATAAGGTTTAGATATTTGGGATATAAAATCCAAATTTTCATAATTATTTCAGTAGGTCAATCTTATTCTTTAAAGAGTTCTACATTCTTTAGGAGTTTCCTCTAAAAAAGGAGACTATTTTCCGTTAGAATAGAAGGAAAAAAATACCTCAAAAAGTTCAAAATTTAACCAAAGTTTTTCAACAAGATTTAGTCATTCGATAACCAATTCCAACTATCATATGATAAAGAGTTAGAGATGTTTCAGTAGTCTAGGATTAAGGTATCCTAGGATAAAAAAGTTGAAGATGTTCTAATAGTTAAGGATAAATTAGTGTAAGAAAATTGGGTTTGTAATCAGATTCTTTTTAGGGTTTAGATAGGGATTTCTGAAATCAATTATATAAGTATTCTTGGCTTTTTATTGGTAAATTTCAATTTAGTTTTTTCATATAATTATTCTAGTTGAACTTAAATCATTCTATTTGGATATATCTGTTCAGTAATTTTATATTTTGGCAACAAAGTAATTGGATAAGCATGTATAATCCACAACAGATCTAATAGTCTGCAATAATATCAACATGGGCTCACTACTAGAACTAAGAACCATCATGGACTAGTTTTCATAAAGAAGGGGAGGTATGATTTAGGAGGACTTTTTAGGAAGATTTGGATTGGATTATGGATTATATCTTTAATTTATTTTTTTAAGATTAGATTTAGATATTTAGGATATAAAATTCAAATTTCTATAATTATTTCAAGATGACAACCTTATCATTTAAAGAGTCTTTTATCATTTAGGAGTTTTTATATCATTTGGAACTTCTTTCTATAAAAAAAAGAGATTATTTTCTGTTAGAAGGGGAGAAAAAAAATATCTACAAAAGTTTAAGACTCAACCAAAACTATTTAATAAGAATCAGCTATTCAACAACTGAATTCAGCTGTTGTAGAGTAAAGAGTTGGAAATGTTCTAACTGTACATGATTGAGGTATCATAAGATATAGAGTTGAAAACATTTTAACAGTCCATAATAAATTAGCGCAAGCAAAATTGGTTTGTAATTGAATTCTTGTTAGGTTTTAGATAGAGATTTCTAAAATCAATTATATAAACATTCTTAACTTTTTATTGATAAATTTTAATTAAATTTTTCTCTATAATTACTCTAATTGAGTTTGGATCATTTTATTCAGGTGAATCTGTTTAATCATTGCTTATACCATTAAAAAAAAATTATGGATTCATTGCCTGTCTCATTGATTTGACTAGTAAATTTAATGTCGATTGTTAAAATTAGAAGTAAATGATTTTTCTTTAATTAAGAAGCTTAATTGATGAATCAATGATAGTTTAAAGGGGTTAATGTAATAATATCATTTTTTTCTGTTTTGCATTTCATTGACATTAACAAAATTTAAATAGCCAACATAATAGCCCATTAAAATTTAGAAAGGTAATGATATTTTTTTAAATTAAAAGTTTAAGTAATGATCTAATGATAGTTTAAGAAGGATTAATGAAGTTAATCCTAAATTTTGTTATGTTTATTATACACTATTTAGAATTAACTAGTAAACTGTGTTAATTATATTATAAAGTAATACATTCTTATATACCAAATTAATAAAATATGAACTTTTATTTAATAAAATTAATAGAAAAATCATATTTGATATATTAAATTGATAGAAAATTTTTTTGATGTAATAAATTGATAAAAATTCAATTTTGCATTTACCAAAATGATTGTATTGGAATGGCATGACTTGAAGTTATTTTTCATCAAAGATTTTCATATGTATACATCAAATTAACTACTAAATAATTTTAATTTAAATAAATGAATATACTAAATTTTATAACTCTTCGAGATTAAGGTATTAAAATAGAAATTTTCTTTTAAAGATATACTTAACTAAAAAAAAAAAGTATTCACATGTCAAAATAATAGTTTTCTGAGTTCAAAAACATTGAGTTGTATCTCCGCATTTATTCTTAGGCAGGGGTCCTTTGGTCCATCCAGACAATTTTCTAACAGGATTGGTTTTGTGTTTTTAGTTTTTATTTTTACTTTACTTTTATTTTAAGAAAACCAAGCACCCCAGCTCCGCTCATACCGTTAGCCCGAACCGACAAGCCCCTGACCGCCAACCAAGCAGATCCGCTCCCCTCTCCTGGATGCCGTGCGACGATGCGCATGGTGTCTGCACCCGCATTGGCGCACCGTACGCACATTCGTCGGCGGCCACACTAACTCCTCACAGGATCACACGTCGCACTTTCTCCCTCTCCCTTTGGCCGATTTGACATTCGATTTAGGCATTTTTGTTAATCTGCAATTATGATTTTTAGGGTTGCAAATGCCCTTGGACGTTGCCTCTCCAGTACGTTAAGTCGTTCCAAATAAGAATAGAAGAAGAGGAACTGGTCAGCCTCCTCCCCAATATCTCGCTTTTCCTCCTTGTTTTCCTTTGAATTTAACAATTTTTATTGCTTGCAGGATAAATGCTAAGTAATTGCGTTGTTTAGTTTCTTCCTGCATTAGTTTTGTCATTGACCTAGAATTTTAACTGTTATTTTATCTGCTTTTTGGAGATAAATTTTTGTGCTCCTTGGGCATGTTCTTATGCTGCATGCTGCAACTTGTTTCTCAAGTACTGATGTCTAAATTATGGGATACCAAATCATGTAAAAGAGAGAGCTCATTCCTTTCAATGTTAATGAAGCAGCATGTTGCGTAATGATTGTTATGAATCTCCCATTCTTTATTTTGCCCAGTTTTACGAATAGCTTTTTTTTTTTTTTAAAAAAATTTCTTGAGCTGGAATTTTTCTTGTTCTTTTTCCTTTCTTTTATATTTTGATTTTGAGTTGCGGATTCCACTACTGCTCAGATGTCCTGTGATGATTGCTTGACCCAATTTTAACTTTCGAGTATCTGAATTTTTAGAATCATAGCAGTTGCCGTGGCTTTTCTTCAAGATGTCATCTCCAGAGGCACCAACAACTGAAGCCGCAAACCTCAGTCATCAAGATGCTTTCCCCCAGGATTCAAACCTATCAAATTACCCTGGAAGCTACTTACAACTTGAAGCTGAAGAAGAGGGCGAGCAAGAGGATGAGGATGAGGATGTAGATTTCAATCCCTTTTTAAGAGCATCTCCTTCTATTGAAGCTTCTTCAAGCTTGAGCTCGGAAATTGAAATTTTGGATGCTGGCGTTGTTGACAGCAAAGGAAAATTGGACAGTAATTTATTGCCACCTGCTAAAGGGCAAGACTATTCTGTTGGAGATTCAGAACATGGGGAGGAGATTGTGACCACTCAAACAGCCCTTTTACATGCAGAGGAAGGTGAAAAGGAATCGGAGAAAGCATCTGCCACAAGATTCAAGAAGAGAAAATCAGTTTTTGATTTCTGAATCCGAAATTAGAACTTCTCATAAAATGGATAATTGCTTAAGCAGTGGAACAGATAATGTTAATGTTGTTACAGTTGGAAACATCTCACATTCTGTGAAGCCTATTATGGATGTAGATGATGAGGATGCTATCTGCAAGCGCACAAGAGCCCACTATTCACTTGCTGGTTTTACTCTTGATGAACTTGAGACCTTTCTTCAAGAAACAGATGATGATGATGATCTTCGAAATGTTGATGATGAAGAAGAGTACAGGAAATTTCTTGCTGCTGTTTTGCAGGATGGAGATGCAGATAATCCTGCTGGACAAGGAATTGAAAATATTGATGATGAAGATGAAGAAAATGATGCAGATTTTGAGATAGAAATTGAAGAGGCACTTGAGAGTGACCTTGATGAAAACACAAAGGTTGATAGCCAACAAGAGCTTGCAGCAGCTGGTCGACGTCCTGAGACTAGGCAAAATAGACGCCAGAAAGCTTCTGCTGGGCATAAAAGTAGGTTTTTGGGACAGGCAAATAGGCCGCTGCGCCCGCTTTTACCTAATGCACCAATTGCATCCTACCCTGTATTCATACCTGAGCTTGTTCCACCCTGCCCTTCTTCCGCTGGACAAAGTTATATGTTGAATGGATTTACTCCGCATCAGCTTGGTCAGTTGCATTGTTTAATACATGAGCATGTACAACTTCTTATTCAGGTGTTTTCTCTTTGTGTTCTTGAGCCTTCTCGGCAGCACATTGCATCCGAGGTTCGGGAACTGATTTCAGAGATTGTTTGTAAACGTGATCAAGTACTATCATGGAGAAGGATTCCATATCCTTATTTTTGCTTTAGCCCCCCTTACGTTCATCCATCAGTAGGACGTGGACCTCAAAAATGTTTAACAGCACCAAGTATCTCTGAGTCTACTGGCCTCTTGACAAACACAAAGATTGCTCAGCAGGAACTGACAGAGGGCTGCATTCTGATGAAATTTCTCCATCAAAAGAAAAATCTGGAAATAGTTCTAATGAAGATGGGGGTCTATGTCAGGCTTCTGAAAATGCTTTGTGGATGCCTTTTGTGAATGGTCCCATCATGTCTGTTATGGATGTAGCTCCTCTTAAATTAGTTGCAAAATATGTGGATGATGTTTCTACTGGTATGTAATAAAGAAGGAATTTAATACTCTTTATGCTTCTGTGGTTATTTTCTCATTTATGCTTACGACTGTATGTGAAATACTGACAGCTGTTCGAGAGTATCAGATACAACAAGTCAAAGCTACTAGCGATAATCAGGTGAAAAAGGAACCCTTGTTCCCCTTTCATGTCTCTCACTCCTTTCCTGAAGATAATGCTGAAATTCTAAGAGAAAATGCGACGTCAAATGTGAAAGCGGCAGTATGTTATTCTGGAGATCAACCTCCTAAAAAGACATTGGCTGCCGCACTTGTTGAAAGGACCAAGAGGCAGTCAATTGCTCTAGTTCCAAAGGAAATTGCTCAGTTAGCTCAGAGGTTCTTGACACTATTTAATCCAGCACTCTTTCCACATAAGCCACCCCCAGCACCTGTTGCGAATCGGGTGCTTTTCACAGATTCAGAAGATGAGTAAGTTATATGCTTCTGTTTTGAAAGACCTGCTATGATGTCTTAAAAAGTTGCCCAATTACCTCTAGTAAATATCAAAGGTGGACTGCCTTTGTATTTTTTTTAGCATAATATTTCTCTTTCTTAGCAGGCTTTTTCTGAAAAAGCCTTTAAAAGTTGGCTTGTTTGTTCCAAGGCCTTTCAGCCCTTCAACCATGGAAAAAAGCCCTCCAACAGGGCTATGTAAGAAGCCCTTATCCTTTGAAATAAGAGAGCTTTTAGCTGAAAAATCTTGGCTTCTTTTAGTGAAAAATCCCACAAAGAAACATCAACTCCCCCGGAGTTGGGTTTTGTTCCAGGAAACACATGCTAACTCTAGGGCTTTCTTTGTTCAATCCACGAGTGCTAGTAAATAAAACTGAAAACAGCCCTGAAATCTGGCATTCCCTTGAACATTCATTGCTATTGAGTCCTGTCAAATGAACATTATGTTGTATTCTACATTTATTTTTACTTTGAAATATCTATCAAAGTGTTTTGGGGAAAATTTTATGATATTACGAATGCTTATGTTTGGCAATAACCCTGATCTTCCCTGTCTAAGTCAAAAAATTTGGAAAGATGTAACCTGATAAAATCTTTCTTTTCTTGTTTTTCTTCACTTTTTCACATACTGTAATTTGAGACCTAAAATTGATTATGATTCTTGAATTTCAAAAGTATTCATGTAGTGATTCTGAAGGCTCCTACTAGAAAAAAACCATAAAATAACTGATTTTTGAAAATGTCACAACTAGGGAGTTCTATGGAGTATAAGTGAGAAGTCTCAGTTTTGACCCATAGATAAATATAATATCTTTATACAATGCAGCCATTTAATTTTCAAAGCTTTGTTGTGTTATTTGTGTAGGAATAGTTAGATGTAACCATCTACTCATATAATATTACAGAATGTAACTTCTAAACATAGAACTTGATAGAACTCGTATAATTGTTAACATTTCTAATTGCTACCATGGCTGTAAGCCTGCGGTCTTTGAGTTATATTCAAATACAATTTTTGCAATGAATATTCTTGTCAAGTTCTATTTTATTTATTGGTTGGATTGGAGAAGCCAACTTCTGTATGTGCATCATGTTGTAGGTTACTGGCATTGGGCTTGATGGAATATAATACAGATTGGAAAGCAATTCAACAGCGCTTTCTACCTTGTAAAACTAAACATCAGGTATTCTTTCTTTTGTTTGCATGCCGGTCACTCTGTACATTTACTCTAATTGTTTGGAATTCCTAAAGTTCCTTTTGATTTACCGCATAACATGCTGATATTTTCCTGCAATAAAAGGGTTGGCGGTATAATTAAATAGGTGTTTAGTTAAAATGGAAGTTAAGTACTAAATTAATATATGGCTGAATTCATGCACAAAACTATTTAGCTGAGTTCTGAAACTGCAAATTTAATAATAAGATGGTTGAGTTTGGAGATTTATTGTACTTATTTTTGGGATTTTGTGATTTATTTGAATTTCTACAATGTTAGGAAGAGGGAGTTTGGGTAATAAGAGGTATTTTGGGAATTAGTTTAGCAATTAGGTGTGAGGTTCTATTCAAATATTCAATTTGCAATATTGTAGTCAACTCTGGAGTGAATTGAGATTTTCTTCCTTCTACTTCTTCCTCTCCTCCTTTCCTCCTTTATTGTGTTTCCTTCTCCCTCCATTTCTTCAATTCTCTTCCTCTTCCTTCTCAATCTCTCCTTGCCCTGCATCTCTACCTTTTTGGTGAACTATAACTGCCTTCAACCCTTATTTTTTCAGCCTTGATTGGTGTTTGGCAAACAGTGTAGGTTTCTAAAATAATGATAATATTAAATTATTTGAAACTTCCAAAATAAAAGGAAATATAAATTTCAAGTACTAGTAGATTTTCAATTAATTGAAGAAAAAGGTAATCTATTGTTGTATGATTTCTTTTATCCATGATTCTACCCTTATGGTGAAAAAACATAACCTAGAGTATAAATAATTTGGACTGTTGAACTTGGTTCAGTTGGACTGGTGTTAATGCTTATTGACCCAAGTATGAAGTGTAAAGGTGGGTTGCTTAACAAATCTTAAGATCACAGGTAACCTAGGTTATTTCAAGTTATGCTCAACTGCATTTCTTTTCTTATAGCCCTCTTTACTTCTCTGTGCTTGTTATTCTAAAATTTATGGAGCAGAATTTATGTTAGTCATTGTTTTTGGACTGGTGATTTATATGAAATGTTAATTGTGTTACAGATTTTTGTTAGACAGAAAAATAGATCATCTTCCAAAGCACCAGAAAATCCAATTAAGGTATGTCAATTTTCATGCTTAACAATTTGGCTTGCTTTTGCTGCTTTGAACCCAGTCAAATGGATGTAGATTAAAGGCAATCCTGTTTTTCCTGAACATTACTTATTTTAAATGGATACACACACACACACACACACACACACACACACACATTTCCTGAAGCTGATTCTGCCTGTGTGTTGACTCTTAATAAATAGCCCTTGAAGTCTGGATGGCAAGTGTTAGAATAATGATAGTGTGTCCTTTGTGACTGGAAGGTTATGGGTTTTGAGTTGTGAAAACAGCCTCTACAAATCAGGGGAAAGGTTGTGTACATTGATGGCTCTTGCCTTGTCCTTACAGCTGGTTTGGGCAATAACGGCATCACTTTGTTTACCACCTGGTTTCAACAATTTATAATTGTTTAAATGAAATTAAATGCTGGAAGATTTATTTTTATTTTTTTTTTTTTTTTAAATAACAAATTGGCAATTGGCAACTTGTTTGGGCAATTACAATCACGAAATGGCTTCAAGTTTATGTTATGCTGAATATAACTGCCTTTATATATTACTATATCTAATCACAAAAAGATGATGTGGTTGGGTTCTAATATGAAAGCACTTGAATTTATTGATTAATTCATACAATTCTAATATTATGTTCCTGTCTATACCATTGTCTTAAGTTCCTGCCAAGTTTGCATATTGCTCCACAATTTTTTTTTTTTTTTTTTTATTTTTGAAGCAAAAAAATTGGATACATTCTAGTCTACAACATTTTCTCAAGTTTGAACTATGTTAGCATACTCTGGATTTTTTTTTTTAATAATTATAAGCAAGGTTGTCAAATTATGAATTGTATTGAGAAGCATTTTTTCATTTTTCAAATCGTGAATCGTATTATATCATACGATTCAAGAACACATCATTAAAATATTTAAAAATACATAATTATACACTTAAAATAAACCAAAACATCATGATAAGTCATATATTGATGCAAACCATATTAAAGTACCAAAACAACATGATATATTAACTATGTCCTATTGATGTTATATTGATGCAAAAAGGATTCTAATCTAAATAGTAATTAATTATTAAGTAATTATTAAAAAAGATTCTAATCTAAAAGATTCTAAATGCCTACCCAGAAGCGGTCCAACCCAACTAACAAAACAAATCCTAGAAGCAGTCCAACCAAAGACAAACCCAAAAGCTTCCAAACCAACTCATCCACGGTCCAACTAACAGTCAAAACTTCAATTTAATACTCAAATGTAAACGGTCCTACCTGTAGTCGTTGAAGAAGATACCAGAAAGAATGTGAAACAAGGCGGAATGAGACTCGATGGCACCGATAGGCAAAGTCGAAGAAGATACCAAAAGCAAGACTCAGTGGCGCAGTCGACAACACCAACAAGCGAAGTCGACAGTGTTGACAGTCAAAGTCGATTGTGGATAGGACACAAACTTGCTCACCCGTGAAGTCGAAAGAGGAGGGAGGAAGCATGCCAAAGTCAAACAAACACAAAGTTGACTTTTCTTATAGAGCAAAGGAGAGACAAAAGAGACAACCTAGATGAAATAAATGATCCAGACAAAAGAGAGGACCCATTCGAGGTGAAGTTAAAGAGGAGAAAATTTGGAAAGTCAAACTGTGCAGATTCAGTTTCCATGTCTACAGTTTGTTTCTGTTTGCATGCAACATCTCATCAGCTACTGGGATCGGAACTCTTTGCCGATACGAATTTTTGATATGAATCGCACAAATCATATGCAATTTAGGTTCAAAAACGATTCATGCATTGATATGTATCAGTAGGAGGCTGACTTGTATCTAATCGTGCGATTCGAATCGCAAATCACACGATTCGAACAACTATGATGATAATACGTTTCTACCTAGTAGCGCTCATATATAGAATGAAAATATAACAGTAAAAAATGTTAAATTAAAATGCAATTATTGATTACACTTTCAATGTCCAATTGATAGGTTCAATTACAGAGTGCAGAGTCTAATCATCATCTCAAATTTTTTGACCTTTCAAGTTCTCAACAAGAATTTCAATATTATTTTATAGCATTTTATTTTAATACTTATAATCTGTGTGTTATGTTAATTTATTTAATTCAATGAAGTTGTTATTTACAATATTTTTATGTAATCGTTTTTTTTTCTCACACTATGCATTGCACGTGGGACAGGTCACTCCTTAGAACAACCTCAGAACAATGCTCCATCCTCCATTTTTTTCTTACGCCCTTTCCCACGGGCTTCTCATCCAGTGGGAGCTTGGTTGTCTGGGTGGTCTAGGTCATAGTTATCAATAGCGCGCTATAGCGCGCTATTGCGCCATGGCGGTCACTATGGCTTGCTGTGCTATGGAGAGGCCATAGCGTGGCAACCTCCAGATGGCGACTTATAGCGCACGCTATGTGCGCTATAAGTTGCCCTCGTGCGCTATAAGCTGCCCTAGCTATATCGCGCTAATAGTGCTACACCGTTAAAATGGTTTTAAGTTTGATTTTAATATCTCGTGCAAACCCTAAGCTGTCGATCGACTTGAGCCTTCGAACCATTGTCCAGAGTCACAAGCCGTTCTTCTTCCTTGACCATCACCATCAACCCTAGAAGCGATTGACAATTGACTAGGTTTGCTGGTGTGAGTTGACTGTTGGACGAGGTTGAGTCAACTATCGGATGAGGTTGAGTCGACTGTTGGACGAGGTTTGCAGGCGATTGATAGTCGAGCCTTGGACAAGCTTTGCTGGTGTGAGTTGACTGTCACAGGCAAGCCATGAGTGATTATCGAGCCACGAACGAGCTTTGCTGGGTTGTGTGAGTTGCGATTGGCAGTCGCGATGGACTGTGTTGGCTGTCAGAAGCCCCCTGCTAGCTGTCGAAAGACTTCTCTAAGTCCTCTCTTCTCTCCCTTGTTGTCTGTCGAGCACGGCCTTGCTGTTCTTGAGCTTCTGTCTTCTACTCAAGGGATGTGGGCTTCTTCTTCTCAGAGGAGCTGCTTGTTTTTGTTTTAATGAACTAGTGGAGAGGGAAATTTGTTTCAGCCTACTGTTTCAGCATAGAACTACAGAACAGAGGTCCCTTGCTGTCCGTCGAGCACCCCCTTGCTGTCTGTCGAGAACTCTGCAGGGCCTGTTCTTCAGCTTCTGTTTTCTACTCAAGGGACGTGGGGCTTCTTTCTTCTCAGAGGAGGTGCTTGTTTGTGTTTTAATGAACTAGTGGAGAGGAGAGGGAAATTTGTTTCAGCCTAGAACTACAAAACAGAGGACCATTGTACTTAAAGCTATCTGTTTTTCAGCATTGTAATTTAGAATTAAAATGAGCTCTAGCAAGACTAGTGCTGATCCGGCTTGGAAATATTGTAAAAAGGTTGATCCCAAGCAAGCCAACAAGGTTATGTGTAACTTTTGTGGGAAGATTACAGCTGGTGGGATCACTAGAGCCAAGTATCATTTCATTGGAGGCAATAGAAATGTTAGTATATGTCAATCATGTCCCAAAACTGTCAAAGAAGAAATTAGGCAATATATGATGCAAAAGGAAGAAGTTAAATCCCATCGAGTGTTAGTGCCTCCTCAACATAATTATGAGAATTATGATTTAATGGAAGATAAGACAGAAGATGATGTTGCCCAATTACCGCTAACTGATAAGTCAAAGAAGAAGATGACTTCAAGTACAACTTCTGCACAAGGTAGTAATAGTGCACCTTTGCCAAGAAAGCCAAAGCAAAAAGGGCCAATGGATGCTTATTTTACTCTTGATCCGGAGGAAGTGGTGGAGAATAGAAAGAATTTAAAAGGAAAGCAAACTACTATCAATGAGCATTACAAGAAGGAAGCAAGAGATAAAGCATGTCAAACAATTGCTAGATGGATGTATGATACTGGAATTCCTTTTAATGATGTTAATTACGATAGCTTTCAAGTCATGATTGAGGCTATTGGACAATTTGGGCCTGGCATGAAGGGGCCTTCATATCATGAGGTGAGGGTTCCACTTTTTTAAAAGAAAATACATCGCACCAATGACATGATGAAGATATATAAAGAGCAATGGGCAAAAGTTGGATGTTTTATCATAGCAAATGGTTGGAAAGATAGAAGGGAGAGGACATTGATCAATTTCTTGGTCAATAGCCCAAAGGGCACTGTTTTCATTGAGTCCTTGGATGCATCTGAGTTTGTGAAGAGTGGACAAAAAATGTTTGAATTGCTTGATAAGTTTGTGCAAAAGATTGGACCAGCCAATGTTGTTCAAGTTGTGACGGATAGTGCTTCAAACAATGTTTATGCTGGTATAAGTTTCATATTTCCTTAATACTTTCTAATTTATAGTCTTATTTATCAGAATTTAAATACTTATTTGATACTTTGTGTAGGGAAATTGTTAGAGGCAACCTATCCACATTTGTATTGAACTCCTTGTGCTGCTCATTGTCTAGATTTGATGTTGGAGGATATTTGGAAAATTCCAAATCTCAATATGACAATGAAGAAGGCAGTGGCTTTGAGCGGCTTTATTTACAATCATACGGGTGTGTTGAATATGATGAGGCGTTTCACCAAGTAAAGAGAGCTACTTAGGCTTGCAAAAATAAGGTTTGCTACGGCATTCATAACACTTTTCAGCATTTATCAACAAAAACCTTGCTTGAAAAGAATGTTCACTTCTGAAGAATGGATAGAAAGCAAGTGGGCGAAGGATCCACAAGGCAAGAAGGTGGCTCAAATTGTGATTGGTGAGACATTTTGGAGAAATGTTATATATTCTCTTAAGTTGACTGGTCCATTGATTAAGGTTCTTAGACTTGTTGACGGCGAAAAGAAGCCTCCGATGGGATACATTTATGAGGCTATGGATAGAGTCAAGGAAGCAATTGCCAAGACCTTTAATGAAAATGAGGAGAAGTATCGGGAAGCTTTCCAAATTATTGATAGAAGATGGGAAGTGCAGTTGCATCGTCCATTACATGCTGCCGGGTACTACTTGAATCCAGAATTCTTCTATACAAATCTCAACATTGAGAATGATAAGGAAGTTAATTTGGGTTTGATACAATGCATTCAAAGATTGGTTCCTGATACTAACATTCAAGATAAAATTTCAGAGGAATTGAGCATATATAAGAATGCTGAAGGTCTTTTTGGGGTTGACATGGCTATATATGCTAGAGCAACAACGCCACCAGCTGAGTGGTGGTCATTATATGGCTCAGGTGCTCCTAATTTACAAGCTTTTGCTATAAAAGTTCTTGGCCTCACATGCAATGCATCTGATTGTGAGAGGAATTGGAGTGTATTTGAAAATGTAAGTGATTATAAACTTTAAATTAAAAGTTACTCCTCTTATTAATTTAACTATCCATCTTATGAATCTATATGTTAATAATTATTTATTGATTTTGCAGCTTCATACTAAAAGGAGGAATAGGCTTGCACAACAAAAGTTGAATAATTTAGTATTCATCAAATACAATAGGGTATTGAGGCGAAGATATAACATTCGTGATCAAATTGACCCAATCTCATTGAAAGATATTGATGATAGCAACGAGTGGTTGCTTGGAAGAATTGATGAAGAATTAGAGGATGAAGATGATTATGTATTTGATAAAAATGACGGTTTAACTTGGAGTGCTGTTGCTAGAGCTTCAGGAGCTGATGAGCCTATTCGTCCTATTAGGCGATCTATCACCAAAACTCCAACTCCAACCTTAACCTCGAAAGGGACAAGGAGACCAGTAGGAACATCCTCTCCATCTATTGACCTTGATGATGAAGAGGAGGCTGGTTTAAGGAGTGAAGATGAGGAGGATTATGAGGGATTGGATGAAGGAGGTGTTTGTGGTGGCGGTGATATAGCTTTTGACGGGGATGAGGATGAGTTTTAGACACTTCTTTGATGTTCTAGATTTTGTTTGATCAGATTTCTATGTTTTGAACTTCATTTTGATGTAGTATTTTATATTTTAGACTATGTTTGATATGCAATTTCATGTTTCATATGTTGAAATGATTGTTGAATGGTTTGTATTTGAGTACTTGTTAGATTTGTAATGTTTATGGATGATGTTTTTATGATTTATTTTAGCTATATATTGTTAGTATATACTTTGCGCTATTTTACCGAATAGCCACGCTATTCGCTATGCGCTATGCACTATGCCGCTATGGCCCCTTTGTGCTATAGTGCGTTGTGCGCCATAAACAACTATGGTCTAGGTAAGCTTACCCCATTCCTTTTAGGACCAAGGTTCCATAACTTTAGTTTTTCTGATGTAGAGGATCCTCACGAAGAGGCAACTGCAGAACATACTTCGCTTAGTTACTAGCCAAGACTCACATTAACATTTTCCTTTTGGGAATTAGGCTACCAGTAGAAGAAACGCTTAAAGAAACATGGTTAAACCAAGCGATTTTATTTCTAAACTGGGCAGGCTCTAGGTAACTTTTCCTTACAACTGAGGGACTTTTCTCCTTGTATAGGCGAAGGAGAGTGCACATAGACACAAGACACTATTATTACACAGGATAAGAGGACTCTACTTTTCCTCGACACGACAACATCTTTTATGTAGGGGAGAAACTTCTCCAAAAGCAGGACGTGGCATAAAGCTAAAATTATTTCATACACGCTTTTGACTAAAGCAAACTCACTCATTACATGAAGACAAACGATTTTTCATAAAGCAGGGACATCTTTTTGACCAGGCAGCAGCAAGACAAATTTGCTTTCGGCTGGGAAGATAGGTGCATTGAACTTTGTCAGAGAATCAACTAATCACTATCAATGTCATCCGATAGGTTAGCTTCTGGGCTGGAACACCTGGACGGTTTGGATCTTCTGGGAGACCAAGGGTTTTCCACCATGGATCTGGATAGTAATCTGGATCTGAATCATCTGCTTGAGACGAGTCTTGTTCCCATGAATCATCATCAGGAGGCTGGGAGTGTCTTGGAAGTTGTGAATCATGAAGATAACTTTGAGATCCACTCGACTGTTTTTGACTGGAAGATGTGCTAGGTCCATAGGCTGGAGCTGGGCTTTTCTGATTCTGGGTTTGTTCATAAACTTGTAAATCAGAAGAAATTGTTTTCTGATACTCGAGGGAAAATGATTCCTGTGGGACATCATCTGCAATAGTTGGCCAAATTTGTTTGGGAATGACTGAATTAAGTTCAAAAATTTTTCTTTGAAATTCTCGATACTCAACAGGATAAGTTTCCCAATCTTGTGAGAAACTGTAGAGGAGAACTGAGTAAACATAACAGTTGTTGACTTGATGGACTTGACGGGAGACAGTGATGCTTGTTCGTTTAAACACAACAGTGATGTTTCCCAATCTTGTGAGAAACTGTAGAGGAGAACTGAGTAAACATAACAGTTGTTGACTTGATGGACTTGATGGGAGACAGTGATGCTTGTTCGTTTAAACACAACAGTGATGTTTCCCAATCTTGTGAGAAACTGTAGAGGAGAACTGAGTAAACATAACAGTTGTTGACTTGATGGACTTGACGGGAGACAGTGATGCTTGTTCGTTTAAACACAACAGTGATGTTTTGGGGATGACGAATATACAATGGATCAGGAACTGAGGATTCAACCATTTCTAACCATTGATGAAGATTTTTGAACTGGGTGAGAAATACCTCAAAAGGGTCATGGGGAGGAGGAGAATTTAACCATGACAAAAGATGTTTGATAGGGAAAGACATACCAAACAAATACAACTCTAAAATATACCAAAAGAAATAAAGATGATTAATAAAAAAAGACTTTCTTGGATTCCACTGAAATAAGGACGAGAAAGGATAATCAGGATGAACTAGAAGACCATTAAAACAAAGACCTTGACTTTGCAAAATCTGTGACTGGTAGAACAGAAGTTTTTTTCTTAAAAGATCAGTTTTCTGGGGATGAATCTGGATATCATACCAATCAGGAGGAGGAAGGTCAATAGGATTGAGCGTAGAGATCACAGGAATTTCTGGAGGTCTAGAGAGAAAATCTGTGAGGGTGTTTTCTTTTCCTGGGATGTGTTGCACAGTAAAGTCATACTGAGAAAACCATTCTTTCAAACAAAGGAGTTGTGGAGGAGGCACTTGTTTAGTCTTGAAGTTTAGCATTTGAGGAAAAGCTTTTAGATCACTTTGAAAAATGAATCTGTGGCCAATAAGGTGAAATTGGAATTTCTCAATTTCACGCTTTACAGCAATGATTTCCTTAAGAGTGGAATGATAATGGAGCTCAGCATCTTTAAAATGACCACTTTTGTAACCACATATTCAAGTTTTGCCATCTTTTTTCTCAAGGAGAATAGCACCCCAGTAATGTTCACTGGCATCAGTTTGAAGAATACATATTCCATTTGAAGGAATTTGCAATGGGGGCAAAAGAGGAATCAGCTGTTTGACTTTCTGAATGGCTTGGGTTTGGTGACAAGACCAAGGAGGGGGGTCTTTCTTCAGCATGAGCTGTAGAGGATGAATGGTTTCAGACAAATTTTTTATGAAATCAGAGGCATAGGTGAGAATACCAAGGAATTGTTGAACTTGAAGTTTTGAAAGATTTTCTTCAGGGAAGTTCGAAAGTTCTGAAGCAATGTGAGGCTGTAACTGGAAAGAAGAATCAGCTATTTCCAAAACAAGGAATTCAATTTGGGGGACTGCAAGGATCATTTTCTTGTGGGACAACATAACTCCATACTGAAGACAAAGGTTATAAAATTTTTGTGACAAGTACCTATGGTCATCTTCAGTTTCTGAGAAGAGAAGGATATCATCAATATAAATCAAGGTTTGGGAGGAAATTAGTTAAAAAATTTTCTGCATGGCTTTTTGGAACAAAGAGGGAGCTGTCTTCAAGCCAAATAGCATAACAGTCCACTGGTAATGAAAATCAGGGATGCAAAAAGCAGTTTTGTATCTTTCTTTTGGGTGAATGCCAAGTTGCCAAAAACCAGATTTAAGATCAAACTTGGAAAAAACTTTTGCTCTGGTTAAGTGAGAAAAGAGCACGGATCTTTGGGACAATGGGAATTTGCAATCTTGCAAAAATTGATTTAAGGGTTGATAATTGATTGCCAACCGAAGCTTTCCATGCTTTTGTTCACTGCATTTGTTAACATAAAATGCTTGACATGCCCATGAGGACTGAGTTTCTTCAATCAAACCTTTTTGTCTTAATAGAGAAATTTCCTGGATGGCAAGGGCATGATGTTCAGGAGAAATACCAACATGTGACGCTTTTGTTGGATTAATGTCTTCATTGAGTTTAAAAGGCAAGTTGATAAAAAATTAAGGGTTTTTCCAGAGGGGATGGTCACATTTTTGCAAGAATTCAGAATGAGATTCTGCACAGCAATTCGAGATCAGCAGTTGCTTGATATTAGGGATGGTTTGAAGAGAATTGAGCTGATATGGCCATGAAAAAGGAAGGAAGAAGTCCTTGTAGGATAAACCATTAGGTGTAGACTTAACACCTTTTTCCCAAAGTTATTGAATGAGATCAAAGCCTAATGACAGGTTTCTTCCAAAGAGAGATGAACCAAGGAACTGATGTTTAAATATCAAACCAGGAAGAACTGAATGTAAACAGGCTTACTGAACTTGGAAATGTGCAGGATAGCACATGAAAATTGTACATGTTGCTTCTGCCAATAGTAATCAGGGAGGAGATCAGGATTAAGAATAGAAGAGGCAGCACTAGTAACAAACAGAGCATGAATGGAAATTGGTTTTGCATATTTTTCTGGTAAGATTTGGAGTTGAAGATAAGGAACTTGGGCTGTTGGATGCAAAGAAAGGATTGGGTATAAGGAAAGAGATGAAAAATCAGAATCCATTTGGGAGGAGTCTAATTCAGATTCAGAATAGGGAAAGGCTAAAAGAGCATCTGGAGTATGTTCTTCTGTTTCTGATAAGAGAGATTGAACATCTGCTTCTCCCAAAGGAAGAACTTGATTTACTTGGGCCAACATTTTTGCTGCTTTTTTCTTTCTGGGGCAATTTCTGGCAAAATGTCCGGGCTGTTTGGATATAAAACAATTTTGAGCCCGTTTCTGAGAAGTTTTCTTTTTAAACCAGCGCATCTTAAATCACTTTCTTGCTGGTTTTTCAGACCTAAATCTGTATTTTCTGAATGAAACTTTCCTTTTGTGGCGGTGTTTCTGGGACACATAAACAACTTTTATCTCCTCTGCATTTGATTAGGAGGGAAGGATTTTCACAGGATTTGATGATGGTTGTGCCCAATCAAGTCATTTGGTTGTGGAATTATCGCTGGGTGCGAAGAGTGAAGAGCCTTTATAACATACTGATGCAGATCACCAAGAGAGAGATCAGTAATGGACTTCTGTTGGAAGTCTAAAACTTTGAGAATCTTATGATAATGGTTCTGGAATTGAGGTGAGATAAACTTGTCGGAGATTAACGTCATTGACTCCACCAAGAGAATGATATCTTTGCGCAAAATTCTGGTAGTGCTTATCAAGATCCTTTGGTTTATATGAACAACATTTGAGTTTAAACAGTTCTTGACGAGCAGATTCTAGTTGATGGTTAGGAAGACCAAGGAATTCAAGATGGATTGCCGCTATGAAGTCATCAACGGGCTGTGCATTGAGGAGATCATGTTGTTTGTATTCACCCAAAGAATCCCACCAGGATTTTAACATACCAGTGAG
Organism: Thlaspi arvense; assembly: GCA_911865555.2. Taxonomy (NCBI): domain Eukaryota; kingdom Viridiplantae; phylum Streptophyta; class Magnoliopsida; order Brassicales; family Brassicaceae; genus Thlaspi; species Thlaspi arvense. Next base: position 42,375 of record CAJVSB020000298.1, read on the forward strand.
TTGGACAACAAACTGGTTAATAACCTGGTTTCTGCAATTTTGAAACATACCAAGAGTGCATTTCTTGTATCTTTGGCTGCCATTGGGCCAATGGAACTTCATTTAAAGAAAATAAGGATTTGGGGGTTACCAAAGGGGCAACAGGAGGTTCAGTGAGACGGAAATGTGGGGTTTCAGTTAAAGGAAAGGGTTCTGGTTCTGATTCTGGTTCTGGTTCTGACAAGGAAGTAGGAGTGTCCGAGACTATTGCTTCTTCAATATTGTCTGAACCTTCAGTTTCTATGGGAAGTTCAGGAGGGTCTGGTTGGGGTTCATTCATAAAAGGAGGAGGATGATGGTGGGACTGGTGAGGAGGGTGTTGATGAGACTAGTGATTGCTGGGCTTATGTTGCTTTTCCATTTTTCTGGTATATACGGAAGGTCTTGGACGGTATTCAGAAGATGAAGACTCTGGAGCTTTATGGCGGATGGAGCATTGTTCTGAGGTTGCTCTAGGGAGTGACCTGTCCCGCTCTGTCCCAGTTGGTTTCAGAGCCATTGGTACAGATGTGGTTCCTGTACGCTGTTGCTAATAAGCAATAAGATTTGGTTAATTCTGAATCTTTGCCTGATGTGGTTTCAGGTTATTGTTGCTTATACGCAGTAAGACTCATAGTAAGATTTTCCTAGAAGGGTGATAAAGCTACCAGAAATTCCATGAACATGTCTGAAATCCTAGCTCCCAGACGCTTGTCTTGATCAGATTCCGTTGGTTCCTCTTCCTCTATTGGATCTTCTTCCTCTTTGTGTTGTGTTTCTACCTCTAAAATACATAGCCTGTATGAAGTCAACTACTTGTCTGAAGAATAGTTCCTTATCTGTTACTGATTTTCCTGTGCTTAATCCTTGTACTGTTTTCTCTCGTCCTCAGTCATCCTTAGTCAAGTCTATATAAACTTTAATGTCTTCTAAAAAATCTGTGGTAAAAGAGCATCTGGAGTATGTTCTTCTGTTTCTGATAAGAGATTTTCAACATCTGCTTCTCTCAAAGGAAGAACTTGATTTACTTGTGCCAACATTTTTGCTGCTTTTCAAGCACTAGCAAATTATTAAATGACCACCTTTTCAGTCTCTTCTCAATATATTCATATTTCTGTTTTATACATCCAGTGATCCAGTGACAGCACTGCCAGTTGTCTATTAATTCTCCCACATGAAGAAAGTTGTGAACACTGATTGTATTTCATTGCATACTTTGATTCAATTCTCAATACACATATGTACAACCCTAATCCTTACATAAAAAGGAAAGAAATCAAACAAATTAAATTTCCTATACAATCTCTCAATATCTCCCATACAATCTCCCAATATTTACACAATCTCTACATAATCTTTCTATATATAGAAAATATATACATAATCTCAACACTCCCCCTCAAGCTGGTGTATATATGTCATATGTACCTAACTTGTTACATATATATGTTATTCTTGGAACACGGAGAGATTTAGTAAAGATATCAGTCAATTGACCATTGGAATTCACATATGAGGTGACAATCTCTTTGGAGATGATTTTTTCGAGCTCGGAGAGATTTAGTAAAGATATCAACTAATTGATCATTGGAATTCATATATAAGGTGACGATCTCTTTGGAGATAATCTTTTTACAGATAAAATGGCAATCATTTTCTACATGTTTGGTCCGTTCATGAAAAATTGGATTTGAGGCTATATGTAATGCTACTTGATTATCACAGATGAATTTCATGAAGTCAATCTCACAAAACTTCAATTCTTTAAGGAGTTGCTTTAACCATATAAGTTCGTAAGAAGTAAGAGTCATGGCACAATATTTTGCTTTTGCACTAGATCTTACAACAACATTTTGCTTTTTATTTTTTCACGAGATAAGATTACCTCCAATAAAAACACAATATCTAGAAGTTGATCTCCTATCATTAGGAGATCTTGCCCAATCAACATCTGTATAGGCAATAATATCCATATGACCTTTATTTTCATAAATCAACTTCATTCCGGGAGAGCTCTTTATATACCTCAAGATTCGAATCACTACTTCCCAATGGCTATTACAAGGAGAGTTAAGGAACTGGCTTACAACACTAATAACAAAGGATATGTCTAGTTTGGTTGTAGTGAGATAATTTAATTTTTCCACCAATCTTCAATATCTATCTGGGTTTGAATAAGGTTCCCCCTGATTATGTAGAAGTTTAATATTTGGATTCATAAGAGTATCAACTAGTTTACAATCAAGCATTCTAGTTTCTTCCAAAATGTTGAGGGCATATTTCCTTTGAGAGATAGAAATACCTATTTTTTTTTTTTTACTGGGCTACTTTGATTCCAAGAAAGTATCGCAGTTTGCCCAAATCTTTAGTTTGAAAGTGAAGAGACAAGTGTTGTTTGAGATTTTTCATGTCTCCTTGATCATCTCTTGTAATAACAATATCATTCATATAGACCACAAGATAGATGTACTTATTAGAGATTGAATGCTTATAGAACACAAAATGATCTGCTTCACTGCAAACCATACCGAATTGCTAAATAACCTTGCTAAATCTTCCAAACGATGCTCGAGGAGACTGTTTATGACCATAAAGGTACTTATGTAATTTGCACATAAGACTCAACTCCCCCTGAGCAACAAAACCAGGTGGTTGTTCCATGTAAACCTCTTCTTCCAAGTTGCCATGAAGGAAGACATTTCTAATATTTAACTGGTATAAGGGCCAGTTCTTAATAGCAGCCATAGAAAGAAAAAGACGAACAGATGCCATTTTAGCAACTAGAGAAAAGGTATTGCTATAATTAAGACTAAAAATCCGAGTATAGTCTTTAGCCACCAGGCGGGCTTTCAAGCCCATGAGGACATACTTTGATAGTAAAGACCCAGCGACAACCAACTGTAGATTTTCCAAAAGGGGAAGGAACTAGGGTCCATGTATGATTGGAATCCAAGGCTGTCATCTCATCAATCATAGCTTGTCTGCGTCTTGGATATGAAAGAGCTTCTTGGACAGTTTTAGGGATAGAAATGGAAGACAAAGCAGATGCAAAAGCATAATGGGATAAAGACAAGTGATGGTAGCTAAGAAAATTGTAAATAGGATGAGGATTACAAGTAGAATGTGTACTTTTACGAAGAGCAATGGGAAGGTTAGTGGAAGAGTCAGATGGACCTTGAGTAGGCGGAGACGTTGGTGTAGGAGGTGAATCATTGGAATTTGGAGAGAGCACAACCTCTGGATTCTTAGGTCGTGATCGACGTTGATAAGAGGAAAGCTCTGGCTGAGAAGGAGACACTGGTACTCGAGAGGCTGGAACAATAGAAGGAGATGGATCAAGATGAGGAATTGGTGAGACTTGAGAGATAGTGTCTGATTCAACTAGTGAAGTAAAATAGGGTGTATCTTCAAAGAATATGACATCTGCGGACATGTAAAATCAATGTGTGGAAAGAGAGTAGCACCGATATCCTTTTTGAGTTCTAGAATAGCCAAGGAAGGCACATTTAATAGCCGGGTAGTCAATTTATCAATCCCTGGAGAAAGATCATGTACAAAGCAAGTAGAGCCATAGACACAAGGAGGAACAATGTAAAGAGACTTGTTAGGAAATAAGAGAGAATGGGGAACCTGATTATTTAAAACAGAAGATGCCATTCGATTTTTTAAGTAATCAGCAGTAAGAACCGCATCACTTCGAAGCTTTAAAGGTGCATTAGCATGTAGCAAAAAGGTACGAGCTGTTTCAATGATATGACGATGTTTTCTCTCGGGTATGCTATTTTGTTAAGGTGTATGAGGACAACTAGATTGATGAATCATGTCATGAGATGTCATAAAAGACTGAAAGGATGCAGAAAAATATTTTCTTGCATTATCACTTCATAAAATGCGAATGGGGCGACTAAATTGAGTTTGAACTTCATTGCAAAAATTTGGAAAAATGGTAAACAACTCGGAGCAATCTTTCATTAAAAATATCCAAGTACACATTGAAAAATCGTCAATAAAAGTAACAAAGTACTTGTACCCCAATATAGAACTGATGCGACTAGGTCTCCAAATATCAGAATGAGCAACAGAAAAAGGAGACTTTGCTGGATCACTAACCTTACTTGGGAAGGATGCTTGAACATGTTTTCCCAGTTGACAAGACTCGCACTCTAAAGACTGTAAATAAGAGAGACGAGGAACCATCTTCAGTTTGGCAAGACTCGGATGGCCCGAACAACGATGAGGAAGATCAGGTGATTCAATGATAGCACATATGGTTGAAGGTGGAGGCTGGAGATAATATAGTCCATGTGATTCAGATCCTATGCCAATCATCTGTCCGGTACTCTGATCCTATATAAGAAAAGAATCAGTAGTGAAGGTTATGGAGTAGTTAAAGGTACGAGTAAGTTTACTAATAGAAATTAAATTAAAAGGACAATTGGGTATAAATAAAACAGAATTCAAAGACAAAGATGGGAGAGGAGCGGGTTGGCCAATGCCAGTGGCTTTAGCCTTAGAATCATCGGTAAGAGTGATGTGATGTGGTGTCTTTGGAGATGATAATTTGGAGAAAAGAGAAGGATTACCAGCTATGTGATTAGAAGCACCAGAATCCAAAATCCAGGATTCAACAGATGAATGAGAGAGGCAAACCGTAGAATTACCATGAGCTATAGTGGCTGAAGATGAAGCTTGTTGGGCTGCTTTTAGTTGAAAATATTCCTTATAATCACTGTTAGATGACAGATTTTGGTGATCATTTGCCGATTTTCCTTTCTTCTCAACACCAGGTACCTGAGATTGTGTCACATTAGCAGTTTTTTTCGGGAAACCATGGAGTGAGTAGCATCGGTCTTGAGTATAGCCCAAGCATTTGCAATAGGAACACTGAGGACGATTACCATGACCACCTCCACCACGACCATGTCCTTGCCCTCCACGTTCAGCTGTATTCGAGACAAAGGCTAAGGATTCTGTACCTGTTTGGAGACCAATTCTAGTTGTTGCTTCCGAAGGAGGAACTCAAAACAAGCGGTCAATAAGGTTCTCTATTGTAGGAACATTAAGATTTGTTAGAACTTGATTCCTTACAGATTCAAAATCTTTGTGAAGACCATGGAGGACAAACACTATATACATTTGATCAAGTTTTTCTAACACCTTTGGAAGATCATCTCCAGTCAATATCAACTTGATCTCTTCAATGGTGGACTATGCTTTGTTTAAATACGAGGGCAGATCATGATTTGTCACCTGGAGCGTTGCCAGGTTGTGGACAGAGTCATAGAGACGTTGGATATCGTTGGAGTAGATACTTTTAGCTTTCTTCTATATGTCATAACATGTTTTGTAGGGACGGAAGTGTACCAACAACTTTGGATCAATGGATTGCCATAATAAGGAAACCAATTGATAATCAACCCTTTTCCATTCATCTTGTTCTACTTTAGGAATATCCTCTGCCTTTTTGGTTAGATGGTCAGAGAGTCCCTATCTTAAAAACCATATATCAACAGTCACATACCAATCCAAGTAATTCTTACCATTAAGTTTTTCTGATGTTATAGTGGGATTGCTAGAGAAGGCGAAAGCGATGAGTCCCTTTTTCGAGGATTCAGAAGTGATGGAGGAAGAATCTAATGTGGAAGTCATGTTGAACCGGACTGAACTAGAGTAAGTTGGCTGAAAAGCAGACCGGTCTAACCACTTCACCTTTAACCTGGTTCAGACTGATTTTACTCAAATCAGCAGTGATGAAGCAGCGTTTGAGGGCTTCGTGGCTCTAATCGAGGTGAGACAACTGAGGGTGGAGCAAACGATACAAATGATGCACACGACTGGAGAGAAGGGCTATGGAAGCTTCATCGGTTAAAGCAGATGATGCACAGTCTATAGAAGATGCCGACGAACACTAGGCAGACGAAACCGACGGACAGGAGAGCAGACGATGCAGAGTTTGTAGACAAAGTCGATGAATAGTAGAACACGAGGCAGACGGAGCCGACGAACATGGAGCAAATGATGCAGAGTCTACAAATGAAGCCGACGAATACTAAGGCAGACGATGCAGGTTCTGCAGACGAAGACCAGTTATGACTTAAAATTTAGAAAACCGGAAGCTAAGACAAGCCTTCGACGAAGAGAAGAAAGGATCCTGGTGAGACGAAAGGCTTGTTGTTGACCTGAGATAGTCAATTGAGACCTTGATGACTTGAATGATCTAAATCAAAGCTTCTAGAGATCTCAACAACTAAAATGGTTTCAACGAGGATGGGGACGACAATAAGTTTAGGGTTTTTTTTAGGCTATGATACCAAGTTGTGAATACTGATTGTATTTCATTGCATACTTTGATTCAATCTTGATACACATATATACAACCCTAATCCTTACATAAAAAGGAAAGAAATCAAACAAATCAAATCTTCTATACAATCTCCCAATATCTCCCATACAATCTCCCAATATCTACACAATCTCTAAATAATCTTTCTATATATAGAAAATATATACATAATCTCAACAAAGAACAAAGTTAACGGTGAGTAAGTAGACTAGGGACACAGAGAAGTATAGAGAAGCCATAAAAGAACAAATGGTATCTGGCAAAGGTAACATGGTATAAACCTGATGGAAGGTGAGGCTGTGGTTGGAGCTCACTTTGTCATTTTCGTCTCCTCCCACCATTTTATTTCCCTCTTTTCCCAGGTTTCTCGACCCTGCATTCAGCCAAATGTAAGGGGCAAAAGAAATAGACATCTATGACTCAAACTGGAAGGTGGTATTGTAAGTTCACTAGAGATTAAGAAAGAGGCTTGTAGCAGGTCACTGTCACGTCAAAATTTAGGTGCCTTGAGACCAAAGGAAGAAGAAAAGCTAAACTCCTTTTGCTTTGAGATAGGAGCAGAGGTACTGGCTTCTCCAAGAAAGTGAAGCTGCCAGAAGCAGTGAGGATAGCAACAACGGGGGATATTTTTCTGTTTTTGCCTGTTAAAGGTAAGGGGGCCTGCCTTATTCTCCTTTGCAAGAGTATTTGTCCTAGAAATGCTCCAAATTGGTTTGTATGCGTCAAACTAGTTTCCATATTTTTTTTTCTAATTGGAAAAACAACTTGGACATCCAAGTAAGTATTGATCGACCAAATTACAGAAAATGGAACTCACCATTTTATGCACAAACTGAACAGAATCCTAAACCAGCAAAAGCTGGGCCACCGTGTCCTGGTAGAGATAGATAAAATTACCGCAAAATTTCTATCTCCTCCTAGAGAGCTGAAGAACCTGTGACGATTTGAAATGTTGATCTTGGCAGAGACATGGCAGTGTTAGTAGCTGAAAGATGATTAGGAGCTGTACCAAGATAATCGACAATCTTGACCTTCCAAATCTGGTCATCATCAATGGATTTTATATGGAAAATGCTTCCACAGGCAGCCCGTCATTCCATGTCCCAGGACCTGCGGCTGCAAACAACATATCAGCAGGAAGTTGTGGCGAATCGTTGCTATAGCAAGCTGTTGCTGTACCCAATGGAAATACAGTCATCAGATGAAATTGATAAGTCAGCTCATATATGAAAACTAAAGCCACTTCATCCCTTATCGAATATGGGAAAAGGCAATGTTGGCAAATCATGAATTGTGTCAAGAATTGTTTGTTTATTTTCTGAATCGTGAACCCTATTGCATGATTCAAAAACATATCAATAAAATACTTAAATATACTTAAATACTCAATTAAATTATGAACAAAATACTGTTAAAAGTATCGAAATACCAAAAATTAAATTATGAACAAAATACTGTTAAAAGTATCAAAATACCAAAATACCATGGTAAATCATTGGTAAGTTCATAAGTCATAATTTAAATATATATAAACCATGTTATATTGATGCAAAAAATATCTAAAACTAATTAAATAATTAGTAATACAAATACTAGCAGCAAAACTCTGACCCGCAGTCAACCCAAACCCAGATCATGCTCAACCAAAACCAAGACAGACACGGTCAACTAGTGTCAGAAAATGAAGACAACCCACATGCACTAGAAGATGGAGACAACCCATGCGTAGTTGAATGAAGTCAAGGAGACTGAGAAGAGAAGAGAGCTAGTCAAAAGTTTCAGAAGACTCAAAACAGAAGAGGAAGTGGACAACAACAAACGCAGCACAAACAATAGAAGTCGACAAACGCAAACGCAGCACTGCAAACAGTTGAAGTTGATGATGACATCAAACCCAGCAGAGACAGTCAAAGTCGATGACAGCAAAAGAGTGTTTCAGAAGACTTGAAACATAAGTCAAAGTCGATGATGGTTCGATTCATGCTTTTGAATCGCATGCAATAGACTTAATCTCATCAGAAAACATCAATCAACTGAATTGCATGTGTTATGCAATTCGAATTGGTGATACGAATCGCACTATTTGTGTAATTCCTGTCCGATAAAAGCTTGATTGTGATTCACTCATGGATACAAATTGTGGGGATGATGACTCGTATTGAATCGTGCAATTTGCATTGCCAATTGCATGATTCTAACTGCTATGATTATAAGGGGGTGGGGATGCCAAGTTTTGAACCCTGAGCTTGCTTTTGGAAAGCTGTTACCAGCTGATGTATCTATTTCTTTTGAATGCTTGAACATGTGAAAAATGGAATGTAATGTACAAGTATAGATAGAATTGGCTAACAAAATTGACGTGTGATACTGTTGGATGTATTATAGATTGCTTGTAATGTAAAAATAGATAAAATAATAGAACATTGAGAAAACAAAATCTACATTTTTAATTTAAAGTCTTAATGTTTTCTGAAGGATTATTTGCATTCAATTAATGATCTGTATCCTGATCATTTGATTCATGCTGTGATTTGGATACTGTCAGTTTCACAATGATACATAGTTGTCCATGTATTTGTGTAGACTGGGGGTCGATTTATTAAACTTGTGAATTGTTAGATTTGGACAGCTATGGTTCATGTGCATATATATTGTGTATGTAGTGACATATTTTGATGCATCTGCTTAAGGTTGTGAGTGAAGGCATATTAATACAAGTTCTGGGGTCCCTTCAATAATACTGACAAATATTCATCTTTGAGGTCTCAACAATGAACAACAATAAATATGAAATCTTTTCCGTACTTCATAGAAGAGACACTGCCAGGTGAAATCTATATTTTTCTATATAAGATAGACAGTAGGTGGACTTTGTAAGTTAATCAAAGACAGTCAGTGACTTGTAGTTTGAATGAAAGTGTTATTCAGCTTTGTCAAAACTAAAGAAGGTAATGAATGGTAATGGATCTCCTTTGACATTGACACTAGACGTTTGCTGATTAGCCTGTGGCTTTATTTATGGTCCATAATAAAATAACAATTTTGTGTGTGTTTTACCATATCTGATCATCTTTTGTAAAAGCTGAGCTGTTTGATTGCCAGTGTAAAGTGGATCTGTTTCAATAATTGGATCTCTTATCCAAATCTTATCATGGTTTGTATTGAAACAAGTTTGAAAAAGCTGCTTATTAAACCCTAGTTGTTTCTGGTAATCTACTGGCCTATTGGGGATTTGTGAATAAAGTCTGAAACTTTATGGGGATTGGACCTAGATACTATATCATTTAGGCACCTGGATTGTAAACTTTTTACTTTTCATTAATTAAAATATAACTAGGCCTTTCAATTTGCAGGCAGTTCGGAGATTGAAAAGCTCTCCCTTGACTGCAGAAGAGATAGCAAGGATTGAGGAGGTCACTTTATCTTGATATCTTTTGAACTTTTTATTTGAAAATTCCTCATCCCTTGCTTTGTTGTCTCATTCATGTAAATATCTAATCTTTCAGGGACTAAAGGTTTTCAAGCTTGATTGGATGTCCATATGGAAATTTGTTGTCCCATATCGGGACCCATCCTTGATACCCCGTCAATGGCGCATAGCTACTGGAACGCAGAAATCATACAAGTCCACTGCTGATAAAAAGGAGAAGCGGAGGTTATATGAATCAAATAGAAGGAAGAGTAAACCTGCTGCTTTGGCAAGTTGGCAAACTTTGTCTGACAAAGAGGTAAGTTTAGATTTTAATATCCCAATGACCATTTAACTAGCATCTTTGGCTGATATAATATAGAAATACATGTAAGCATTTACAGTTGTAGGCATAGGGCTTGTAAATGAACTATAGGTGCTTGGGGTGTTGTGCTGTTTATGACTTTTCTTTTTGTTTCTCTTTTTTGCTTGGAGGGAGACCAATTGAAAAGGCAAGATTAGGATCATTAAACATGAGTACTTTCAGAAGCTTTAATCTATAAGCTTCATGAAAACATCCTTTAACTAGGATTTGAATTAATCTGGTATTTTGGAGTCTGGAATTCATTTATCTTCTCCCATTTTTTAGAAAACTGAAATTAAACATGGGACTACATTCCCCAGATTCAAAACCCTACTCACATGCAAGGTTATCAAATTGTGAATCGTATCGAGAATTGTTTTCTCATTTTTCAAATCGTAAATCGTATCGTACGATTCAAGAATACATCAATAAAATATTTAAAAATATATAATTATACACTTAAAATATACCAAAATATCATGATAAGTCATATATTAATGCAAACTATATCAAAATACCAAAACAACATGGTGCAAACCATATGTTGTTTGTGAACATTAATTACATTTGACATGTAATCTATTATCAAGAGCATTACAATGTCCCAAGTAACATCTTTCTTTCCAATTTTTTTCTTAACTTGAGGAGGAGCCATAATGAAGTTTGACCCGACCAAATAATCTATCCAAACTCAACCAACCCAATCAGTAAACCAAACAATCAATCCAAACTTAGACAACCCAATCAGTAAAGCCAACTGAACCAAACAAACAACTGAAGTAACCCAGACCCAAGAACAGTCTCACGGTCTACTTAAACACATAACATAACCACATAGCCCAAACCAGTCAGCTTGAACGACGACTAGTCAAACCTGTCATAACTACTGGTCAAACTCAGAAGTTTCAAAGCATATCAAGCGGTAAGCATAACAAAGTCCAAGTCAAAAGAGGAGAAATATTACCCACTTGCTGCCAAAGTCAAAAGAGGAGAAACCAGAGCCGAAGTCGAAAGACGAAAAACAAGAGCTGAAGTCGAAAGAGGAGAAACATTACCCACTCACTGCTAAAGTTGAAGAAGAAGGGATGAAACATGTTGTAGAACAATAACTGAAACTTGATTCGATGCATAGAGCTCAAGTCGACGCAGATAGAAGAGAGAAAAAAGAGATAACCCAGACGAAACAGATGACCCAGGCAAAAAAGAGGACCCATTCAAGGCAAAGCAGGGGAGAAGAGAAAAATTGGAAAGTCAAAAACAGAGGGAGACAGCTTGCATGTCTATAGTTTGTTTTTGTTTGCATGCAACATCTCATCAGGTACTGGAATTGGCACTTCTATTTGATACAAATCGTTGATATGAACCGTATGATTTGTGCAATTCATATGTGATTCAGGCTCAAAAACGATTCACACACTGAAATGTATTGGTAGGAGTCTGACTTGTATCGAATGCGAATTGCACGATCCTAACAACTATGCTCAAAAGATGTAATGCCATTAATTTAATTGCTTGTGTTTCATACTCATTTCTATTCCGTTTTACTATATATACATGTGATCATCTATGCTTTCATGATTATACAGATGCATGGCTTATTGGTCTCTGACATGAAAGGAACATGCTTGGGCAGATCTTGGCCTGGTTCCCATCCATGTGTCTTTGGTTTAATTTTTTTCCCCTATGTAGAGGCTAGGAAATGGAGAAAATACACTTGCCCAAAAACTGGCTTTGAGAACATGGAAAAGGCCAGGTGTTATTTGTTGAAGTTTTCTACTGAAAGGCCAATGGCAGAAATATCAAATTATTACATTCTGATATGTTTAGAAGGAGCATTGATTGTCTTTGATGTGCGAATAAGTAAATAAAATTTTGTTAGTCATCTTTTTATTAAACACTTTTAGATGATATTTCTTACTTTTTACATCTCGTTGCTCAAATTTAATGAAAATTGACATTTCCATTTGTCCATTTGTAACTGACTTGATACGCGTGTCTATTTCCGTACTTCTGAGGGTGAAGACCTCTTTCATAATAAATGCTTTGACTGTGTTAATAATTTTGACTTTCTCCAGGACTGTTCAATTGATAATGTTGGTGGAGAAAATAATTACAGAGATGATTGCATGGATCATGAAGATGAAGCTTATGTTCATGAGGCATTTTTGTCAGATTGGAGGCCGGGAAACACCTTTTCTGTTTCTACTGGGCTTTCCATTCCCAATCTTAATGAACAAAACCAAATCACTGCTTTACTGCCATATGGGAATTCTCATTGCTTGGACCAAACAAATAATGGTGGTTCTGGAGAATCTCAACTCCAACTTAGTATTGATTTTCCATCTGCTATTAAATACTCTCACAATCAGGATGTTTTATCTCATTTCAACCACAATCAGCACAATGTTTCTGATGTGACTTTGAGGCCTTCCAAATCCCACTTCTGCTCATGGCCATATAGATCTCATAGAACAAACAATGCTCGCATGGTAAAGTTAGCTCCCGATTTGCCTCCTGTAAATCTTCCACCATCTGTCCGTATAATGTCTGAGTCAGCTTTCAAAAGTTACCAGGGTGGAGCATCTGCTAAGGTTCCAAATGCTGATGCAAGCGTTACTGGTGCTGTGACAGAAAAAAGAATTTCAACAGTTCCTCAGGTCTCGGGAAGTAGTCATTCACTAAAATCTATAGAGAACATCAGAGATTCGCTTGAAGATGGCAATTGTTCTGACATTAAAGGCAAGTCAGATCTACAGATGCACCCTTTATTGTTCCAGTCCCCTGGAGATGGTTGTCTGCCTTATCATGCTTTGAATTGTGCTAGTAGGACTTCAAGTTCTTTGAATTTCCTTTCCCAATTCCAGTCTCAATTGAATCTGAGTCTCTTATATAATCCTCAACGAGCAAATCAAACATCTAATCTTTATGATAGATCTTCTAAGTCGAAGGAAATGGATTCATCTGCTGGTGGTATTGACTTCCATCCTCTTCTACAAAAAGCTAATGCTGTTAATTGTGATTTAGCAAGTTCAGACTCAGTTTGTCAGCAATCTGTTGATTTAGAAGCATTAAAAGGTAGTTCTGTTCGGTTTCAAAATCAGTCTGATGCCCTCCAGTCTGAGTCCCCAGTCAAAAGCAGTAGAATGGCCACTTATGTGAAATCCTCTAGTTCTTGTGAAAAAGCTAATGAGTTGGACTTAGATATTCACCTGAGTTTCACAGCCCGAAGGGAGAAAGACAAAAAATGTAGAGACGGGAATGAACACAACCAACTGGCATCAAACTTCAGTGCTTTGGGTTCTGCCACCAAGATGGAAAATCAAGCTATCATGAGTTCATCATATCCTCGCAGAGATTATCCTTTATCAACTTCAGCTTTGATCAGATCGAATGATACGCTTGGTTCAGGTGCCCATGTCTTGGTAACATCAAGCATAAGCGGTACCTATAATGAAGGTGACCAATCTCTTCCAGATATTGTGATGGAACAGGAAGAACTAAGTGACTCTGAGGAAGAAATTGGTGAAAATGTAGAATTTGAGCGTGAGGAGATGGATGATTCTGAAGGAGATGAACTGTCTGACAGTGAACAGCTCATGGGCTTACACAATAAGGTATCTCTATTGTCTTTGTTTTGTGCAATTCATGTTTTGGTTTTTTCAGATACCTATGTGTTATCCCACAACTCTCTTTCCCTGCCTTATATTGGTTGATTTAGTAAATTGTTGACAGAATTTGTCATTCTGCTTTCTAATTATAACACAATCAGTTTTGTTCTTATGTTTAAAAGCATGGCCTAACGGAGGTATGTCACTACTGTCTGATGGTTTTCTGATATATGTAACTTCAGCCACCTCATTTTGGTTAACTAAAAATAGGAGCTTGGAATGAAATATGGAGCTGCCTACCCCTGCTGGTACTGGGTCCGCAACCCGGGCCTCAAAATAGCAAAAAACAAAAAGAAGATCAAGGGAACTGTTACTCGTACCATATTCCTTGCATCAAACATAGAATTTGTTGTTCTGAGATCCCCTTATTCCCAGGGGACTAGCACTCTAATCCCCTGCTCCAGTTTTTATGTGAATATGCAATTCTTTACACTGTTTATGGTTCTTTCCCAATTGACAAACCATTATATAATATCATTTAAGCCGATGAGCCTTTTTTTTATTATTATTATCATTCCTGTGTCAACATGTGTGGTGATCTGACTGTTGTCATGTTTCTTTGTATTTTCTCCTTGTTCCTGCTCTTCCTTTTAAGTTGTTTTCTTGGAGATGTATCACGTTAGTCTGGTGTGGGAATTCTCCCAACACACTGGAAACATCCTTTGCCTGTTGCTTTTCAGCAAATTCAGTGAGATAATGCAAAGCTCTGTTTTTTGCTTAGCAGATAATAACTAAGTAGTTGTTTGTATTTTCTATTCTTTTCATGACAAGGTTTTGTGGCTTGTCCAGAAAGACAAAATCCAAAACAGCAATAGAAAAACTTGGAAAACATGTACACTTAAGGTACTTGGTTGCCTGAGACTTTCCATGACCATGTAGAATCTTCTCCCAACATGGGCTAAAGTTGAACAATGGTGCTCATGTTTTAGCATGAAGCTACGTTTATTGGGACTCAGTTATTTTTGGCTATTCTCTTTTGCCTAGCCCTTTTTCTTTTTGTGTTCTTTCTTCTTAATTTGCCTTACAATTGTAGGTTCAAAGCGCTGCAAGAGAAAAAAACTTGGAAGGTTCAGTGTCTGGTTGTGAACAACAGAGAACAAGGACACTGGATAATTGGCAGGGCAATATCTCTGAAACATCAGAATGTGGCACATCCAAGTGCAGTATGACAGCCCAAGGGAAAGAAAAGCCGAGTAGGTCAACAGTAAATTCTTGCGGTCCAAATAATAATAAGATGAAAGCAAAGACTGTATATGGCAGAGAGAAGAAGCTTCTTTTGGTAAAAGTTGCCTTACTGCCTCTCGTGGCAACAGATGTAAGAAAACAATATCAACACACAGCAAAGAGGTTGTAGCACGGACAGATGATGATGCATGCTTGGCATCCAAGAAGAATGTATGCAAAGGTAATTTGGGGATAGTTGTGGGTAGTCGGACCAGAAAAAGAGATTTAGATGTTGTAAATACAGGGGTGAGTACCATCCAAAATTCTAGCAGTGTTTCCAACAATGATTTTGGATGACTGTATGCTGCTCTGCTGGCCTTTTATAATTTGGAAAAAGGTCAGTTGGATGCTGACTGCATGCTTGGATGCCAAGTAGCAGGGTGGAATCGCATTTCAGGTATAATATATTATACGTATGTGTTTTATAATCCTATGTACTTTTATATTTTTTTTTTCTTTTGGTACAAATGTATATAAAGTTTGAGAAATTCATTCCATGTTAAAGCAGCAAGGGAAGTGAAGGCCAGAGAGTTCCATTGTTTATGTTGCTTTTTTGTGTTACATTTTTATTGTTTGTGTTTTTGCTGATGATAAATGTTATTTCGGCAGTAGATAGAATGAATATAATCGACAATTTTCTTTCATGTGCAGAAACCATCTTTTATGTAGAGAGCTATTTAATTGCAGGGGAAAAGTGAGACGTTGAGAGGTCGTGTGTTAGGAGAGACTGGCTTTTCTATTTTGCCCTTGTTCAATTTATTTATTTATTTATTTCTGGTTTTCTGGTACCCTTTATTCACTCCCCCAAACAGAGTGTGCAAAACTTCTCGTGGTTATGGACAAGCTGGTCGACTGCGTATCTCCATGCCACCCAAAGACTCCGCTCCTCAAAATAAATATTAAAAAAAAAATTGTAACCTGATTTCTTCTCGTAAATGGGGCATTTCAGGATTACTTATGACGGATTATGAATTATGAGGATTAGTAGTGAAAGACCTGCAATAAAGAGGATTTGAATACAAGTGTGGGCCTTAGAATTTATAGGGATCTAATTTTTTTGGTTTGGTGGTAATGGGGTTGGGATAGAGTTGGGGTAGGAGGTGGTTTATTGATCTCTTGTCCATATTTAGCCTTAACTGGTTCTGCATTTCCAAACAACTTGACTCATAGACAGCGCTGATGCAATATGGTCCATCTCCGGTGCACCCTCCTGGAGGACTTGGGCCCGGTGCGTTGCTAAAAATTGTATCTCCAGACTATATACACATACAAAGTCTTTCAAATTTAGCACCAAGTAGTCTTAGAATTGATGAAACACAAGATAAAGTGAGTGCTTGGGAGGCTAGCTGCTGAAAAGAGGAGCTGAGTGCAAGCAGATTCAGAAAGCTGCTGGTTGCAGGAACAATCAGTTACAGAGAAAATAAGTTCAGAATAAAGGGAAAAAGAAGAATAAGAGGGATAACCGAAGCAATAGTACTTCTAAGAAGATGTATCACGCATCAATAATTTACTGCATTTCTTCAGCCAAAAAAACTCCCTGCAGGAGTTGTTTCACGGCATTCACATGGTAGCCTAAGAAGATCACTTCAAAATGGAGTAGTTTCTCCTAAAAGACAAACAAACTAGATGACACAATGTGCAAGCAGCTCACAAACAGCTAGCTTACAAGCGCACAACTTACAAGCAACGAACTTTACTGTGAGTGGTCTTGGCTCTCGAAGTAAACTCATTCCATCATTACAGAAAATAGCTTTTGAGGGGCTGAAGTAAAATTTGTGGATATATTTATCATAAATGTGAAAATCACACACATACACAAATATTGTGGAAGGAAAAAGGAAGATTTTTTTTTCCTTGAGGGAGCCATCCCTCCTCTGCACCAACAGAACTCCACCACTGATTATAGGAGAACAAAATCTGATACAGTATTTTAGCCATTGACGATTGTGCCTAAAAACACACTGATATATTCATTAGAAGCCTAAAAATTTATGCCAAACGGGGCTATGCAAGATCTTTTCTCGTCTTCCCACATGGCTACATTTGCCTTTCAATCTATTACACCCCCCACCCCCCCCCCCCCCCCCCCCCCCCCCCCCCCCCCCCCAAGGCATACCTTCCATGTTTAAGATTCACATAATCTCTAATCTGCTTGGAAAAATTAGATTCAATGAGTTAAAAAAGTGGCACAGTGGTACCTCTCTAATACAAGTTTGGATCAACTTATTGAAATTCCTCATCTTAGATCTTTGAATAATCTGATGGAAATCTATATTTCAATTTCACCAAGTATTGTTGATACCCCCCAATAGGGCTATTAATAGAACGGATTTTAATTCGAATTTGATTCAATTAATTTATGATTTTTAATCGATAAAAAATTTGATCAATATGATCTAATTATAAAAAATTTATAATCTGAAATAAATAAAGTGAAGATTTTACATGAATTGTATATTTAAAGATTGATATTCGATATATATAAATGTATGTATATTATACACAAATAATATATATAATATATAATATGATATAATGTTATACATGTGACAATATAAACTTGATTTATTATATTTTAATTAAAAAATTATTTTTATTAAAAATAGTATTTGAAACATATTTTTATTAGTTATAAAAATAAAAATGGAAAATTTGTATATTGATGAATTAAATGTAATTATTATGTATTACTAATAAGCTAGTTTCAAACGTAATTTTTGTAGTAGATCAAATGTAATTATGTTATACTTTTAAATTTAAAATTATTTATTAATTTATTTTTTACAAGAATTTCTTATTTTGGTTTTGAATTATTTTTTCTAAAACGTAAAATAATAAATACATAATAATTTAACATTTAAAATTCAAATTATTGTTTTAAATATCAAATTTTATTGAGATTAACTTTCATGTTGTACCTGACCACCGGTGTTAAATGTCTTTTTGACATTGTGGGTTTCCTTGGCTTTTATAATTGGGAATTGCTTGAAGCAATTGTTTCAAAATTGAGGTAAAAGGTTCAAGAGCGTGGAAGTAAATTTACCAACCAAGGGACTTCAGCTCTACCCATTATAAAAACTATCAACTGAGGTAAATTTTTTATAGCGTGGAAGTAAATTTACCAAGAGACTGTAGCTCTACCCATGATAAAAACTATTAAAGAGTTAGGAATGCGGTGATAGGTATAATTCCCAACTAACGTAATTACAAGTTAGGTTCCTATTCAAGCTCTTTAGCCTAAACCTACTATAGTCAATGAGAGAATGGAGTAGAAGGCCTCATCCCCGTGCATCCTTCCAATGGGATTTTATATAAGTTAATTCATTTTGTTTTGCACTCTCCATTAACGACATCCAATTATCTTCTTGAATTACTTTAGTTTTACACTAGCATCAGTTTGGGTCAACAAAGCAATATCACTCTATCATTCTCAAATTGACTACAATATTTTTTTGTTTGAGAGGATTTCATTGGAGCGCTTTTTACTGCTAATTAGGGCATAAACTAGATTAGAATTATCGTCAATGAGTCAATGAGAAGTCATCCCATTTTTTTTCGTCCGACACATTTTTTTCATCAAGTTCAAGTAGAGACAAAAACTTTAGACAACTAACCTTTATATAGTGCATGTGTGTGGTGTATGTGCACATGGCTATATATTATATTAATTCATTTTAGAGGCTTTGAAAATAAAAATATATTTTTTTTAAAACAAAATAATTAAATCCATGACTTCTAATAAGAATTGATTTTATAATAAAATTGAACTTGCAATGCAACATCCATGTAAGACTGCTCATAAGCATTGATTTAGGAATTATATTAACAGAAAAATAATTTATCATTTTATCGTACGCTATTAGAAGAATTGAGTGTGAAATTATAGAAAATTCAATTATCATATTTGTTATTAGAGAAATTGGAGTCTTAATTGATAATAAAAATGTATGAAGATCAAAATGCGTAAATAGTTTGCAATTTTATAATTATTTACAACATCTTCCTTTCTCTTAAAAATATGCATGGCTCTTTAATTTAGGCTCTAAGTGGGGCTAATTTTATAATAGTTTTAAATTAATTAGGTAGGTTAATGATTGGTGATTCAACTCATTTAGAATGAATAAAAATATGCAAAAAATGGAAATGCATGCCATACATATCTTGCCATGTATGCTTTGCTTAAAAACACCTCCTACTATATTGTTATATAGTTTCTAATTTTAATAGCGTGAACCTTAATTATTATTATTTTTGTAACAAGAGGAACCCAAATTCAAAGGAAAAAAAAAAAACAAAAAAAACAAACTATACACTACTATCTTAAGAACTAAAGACTTCCATAACATCATTTAGTAACATCTCTCTAATATGCCTGAGATATCACGACCCGGTCGTCATGTCTGTGACCGGCGCTAGGGTTGGAATGGATCCCAACCTTGCAAGCCTTCCGAATATTAA